>JAVXUP010001476.1:0-229858 GCA_033070095.1 Escallonia herrerae | reverse complement strand
CTTCGGCCCAAAAAATATATTGGCAAAGAATTTTCGTGAACCATTATTCTTGCTATCTCTTGAAGGTACGATTCTTTCTCTCTACTATTCCATTTTGTTGGGGAGTTCGAGGAGCAGAGGACTCGTGAGGAATGCCATTCTCATTGCAAAAAAAGGAACAAAATCTTTTTCAAATTCGCCTCCATGATCACTTTGGATTTTCACAAGTTTCAACTCCTTCTCACTTTCAAGAAGCTTTACAAGACTGAATTTTTTTTTGGGAAAGCTTTATCATTGTGAGTTAAAAATATTGTGAGTTAAAAATATAGCATGTCTTCTAGGGCAAAAAAGATCTAAATGAAGAAGTGGAAAAGGACGGAAGGTAGAAACAACATTTTGGCATGAAAAGAGATTTTTGATTGTATGCCGTATTGACAGGCATCACAAACTTTGTCCTTGACAAACTTCAACTTTGGTAAGCCTCTGACAAGTTCCTCTGAGAGTAGTTTCTTGATTAGGTCCATATGCACATGACTTAATCTACGTTGCCACACCCAAGTATCATCATGTTGAACAGAAGGTATATTTCTCGAGAAAGATCAAACTTGTCAAACGAAAGAGTGGATGCTTCCATCTCACTTACCAACTAGAGTGCCTCCATTTGAGGCATGACGAATCAAACAATGATTACCTTCAAAATAAACTTTGTGCCAACTATCAATTAGTTGGCTAATGCTAATCAAATTAAACTTCAAGCCATCAACCATAGACACATTATCAATAGAGATCAAACCATTAGCAATTTTACCTTTATCTATGATTTTACCTTTCGAATTGTCTCCGAAAGTGATCACACCACCATTATTTAGAATGAGGTGTGTGAACAACGTACGATCACCGATCATGTGTCTTGAGCACCCACTGTTGAGAATCCTTTTGTTTGGGTCTACTCTTACTTTCAAGCGAACCAATAATACATTTTGGTTTTGAAACTTTAGGTGCCAACACTTTATTGAGTCCTGGAAGATTAGAGACAAGAGGTTTTGGCAACCAAACTTACTTCATTTTATGACTATGGGCAGAAGATGATTGTTGATTTTTTAAGAACTTATTCGGACAATTTTTCATTAAGTGCCCTTTTCTTATTACAAGCTGTACAAAGTGTGAATGATGATTAAGAAGCTCGATTTTTACTAAAGAAATTTTTGTAATCCTTTTGCTTCTTCGAAAGATCATAACCAATACAGCTCTTATCAAAGATACACCTTTTTCTTCCTAAAATCACATCTAAATTCTTTCTTCCTTGTGTAAATTTTGAAAGAGTAAAATTTAGATATTCGATCTCCTTTTCTAACTCCCCTTTTTGATTAGACATTTTTTCTTATTTGGATTTTAAAAGCACATTTTCTGAAGGGTTTTTACACACTTGAGAGACATAATTTTTGAAGACAAATTTGAGTTTTCCTTTCAAAAAGCAATCAAATCATTTTCCAAGAAATCATTTTCCAAGAAATCATTTTCCTTGGCATAAAATTCAAATTTGTCATCTAGATCTTCTTTTTCACTAGCCAACTCTTCAGCAGTGTTGATAAAAGGAAGGGCTTTCTTCTTTAGAGCATTGTTTTTCAGCTTCAATTTTTTGTGCTTTTCATTTAGTTCAAGAAAGGCTATTTCTAGTTAATTGTAACACCCCGATACTTTTCCGATTTAATTAGAAATTTTAGATGCGAATATTTTTTTTAAGCAACGAAACTTTAGTTAGCATCGATATATTTTTTAACGACAATTTACATTCTTATAGTATTGGCGTTCTTGTTAGCGACGATTTGTCAAACGGGATGACGTAACAAACCATTTATAATTTTCCTAACACATCGTGTATCGTAAATATTATATTATACTAGCATTTTCGCAATAAGCTTGGATTAATTAGAGGTTTTAGCGACAGATGGATGTGTAGGGTTTTCATTCTCTAACTAGGGTTGCACTGTTACACATTTAAATACCCTTTTCTCTAGGCAGCCGACTACAAGCCCCCATTTCAGCCGTCAACCACACATCTAGAGAGAGAGAGAGAGTCAGAGAGATAGAGGAAGGACGGGACAAGGGTTCTCCGGCGATCAAATTTTTCGATAAGTTTTCCCTAGTTTTCTTTTATCTTGTTCATTACTGATTAGGGGATTAAGGAAGGGATGTCGTGAGTGCAACAAGGTTCAGGCAGATCACAGCCATGGTGGCTGTCACTGTAAACCATGTGGATGTGTTTACGGGACGAGAGGTGGCCGTGGGTTGAAGGCTGCCGTGAGGTGCTCGTGTGCGAAGTGGCTACGTTTACAGTGTGATTTCATGTGTACGGGTGTGGGTGTGAGTTGAGTTTTGTGGTTCATGGGTATTTGAAGTAAAAAGGGGGTTGGGCAGTCAAGAGTTTAACTACCTAGGGATGGAGAAAAGGGAGAAAGGAAGCTGATTCCATTACAGTTTTCTGGTGCGTGAATGGTTGGTGTTTATTGTGTGTTTATATAAGGAGAAAAAGGGAAGAAGAAGCTGACTCCATACAGGTTTTTGGTGTGCCTTGGGCAATGGAAAGGCTGAACTTCAGCCATGTACGTGTGTGTGCTTGGTGAGGCAGTGAAGTGACAGTTGCCATGGGAAGAAGTGTCGTGAAGGAGCTGTTACATGGGTTATCGTTGTGAGAGAAAGAGAGAGAGAGTGCGGGGCAAGCTGCAGTTTAGAGAAAGAAAATAGCCACGACGGGGCTGTAGGTATGGTGAGAAAGAGAGACAACCGTGAAGGGCTATTGCTGTCGAGAGAGAGAGAGGTGTGCTGCGATGGATGTGTGTGTGGGTTTGTGTGAGTCTGTGTGCTGAGAGTGAGAGCAATGAGAAAATGTTGAGAGAGATGGACGGATAGACTTTGCAATCTGGCCACTGCATTGTGATGTGTGTGCATATATGTTTGTGGGTGTGTGTTTATATATGTGAAGGGGACTATGTGAAGGGTGAAGTGGCTGGAGTGACAGGTTTGTGTGTGCATGCGTTTTTGTGTGTCGTGTGCAGTAGAGTGTGTGTGTTTGTAAGAGTGTAAAAGGTGAGTGAGATTTGCATTGTTGGTATGTGGGTTCGGTGGGAATTTGGAGTATAGTGTTTAGTGCAGTGTGTGTGTGTGTGTGTATATATATATATATATAAGGCCGATCCACACCCACCGGTGGAGAAATAACAATTTCTCCACCGAACCGCAGGTAAGAGCAGCGGTTGGGAAAAGTCGTGCCACGTGGGGCAAAAAGGACGAAAAGGGACCAAAAAGGACGAAAATACTATGAGAAATTCACGAAAATATCACGAGAAAATGAAAAACTCGTGAGAAAATGGGCATTAATGCCCAACCGCAACTCCTACATGCGGTTGGCATTATTGCCTTCCGTGACCCCCACACCCTTGCCCCCCACCCCGTGGCCCCCACCCTATGTCCTTTTCCCCCACCCGTGAACCCCCCTTCCCCCACCCGTGAACCCCCCACGTGTCATTACCACCCTACCCCCCACCCCCACGTGTCATTCCCCCCTCCCCCTCCCTGCTGTTCACTCACGGTTCTTCTCTTCCTCTCTCACTTTTCTCTCTATAAAATCCCTCCTCCCCGAATCATTTCTTCCACTCTCCTCATTCTCCCTATCTCACCTACATACAAAAAAAAAAAATTGACGCTAGAAGATCGGTGGATAACCGCTAGAAGATCGGTGGATTTTTCTTTAAATATATCAAGTTAAAACAAGTAAGTATTTTTCAATTTGTTCTTACCAATTGATTGTTTAAATTGTGTTACGCTTAAATTGTTCTTACAATAGTCTAAAATTCGTGTTTAGGGCGTCAAAATTACGTTTTGACAAATCGGGGTATTACATTCGAAAGATTCCAAAATAGCGATTTTTTAGGGCGTCAAAAATAGAATTTTTCACGAATTTATAAAAAATAGCTAGAGCTAGATTTTGCCAAAGTGCGAAACAGAGACCCTAGTTATTTTCAAAAGATCTGTATCAGGTAAAAATTTCAGATTTTTCCAAAGACTGGAAAGGGGTTAACTGATACGCGCAACCTTGTAACTTTGCAGTGTAATTTAAAATATCAAGCCAGCGCGATTTCGCGCGAAACTTTTATGAGAACCCTAGGGTGTTGGGAAGTTCCATTCCCCAGGAATTCGGGCCATTCCGAAGCCGTTAGCTATTTTTTTGGCCGAACGGGCTTTTAAGCGCTCGATCCGGACACCGGTTCGCGATTTTTAGGCGAAAAATCCGTAAAATACTTTTTAGATCAAGAATGAACTCAGGAAGCTTAAAATAGCATTTTAAAGCACTTTTGATATTTTCTCATGCCAGGGGGCATTTTGGTAATTTGCCACCCCGCGAGGGGTGTTTTGGTAATTTTCCCGAAAAAGTTTTTCAACGGACTTTTAAGTCCAGAAATGTAAGTAAAACACCTGAAATGTTGTTTTGCAGCTGATTGCGGGGCGTAATTGTCGCTAAAGGTGAAAACTTAATTAGACAGTTTTTTCACGAATTTATAAAAAATAGCTAGAGCTAGATTTTGCCAAAGTACAAAACAGAGACCCTAGTTATTTTCAAAAGATCTGTATCAGGTAAAAATTTCAGATTTTTCCAAAGACTAGAAAGGGGTTAACTGATACGCGCAACCTTGTAACTTTGCAGTGTAATTTAAAATATCAAGCCAGCGCGATTTCGCGCGAAACTTTTATGAGAACCCTAGGGTGTTGGGAAGTTCCATTCCCCAGGAATTCGGGCCATTCCGAAGCCGTTAGCTATTTTTTTGGCCGAACGGGCTTTTAAGCGCTCGATCCGGACACCGGTTCGCGATATTTAGGCGAAAAATCCGTAAAATACTTTTTAGATCAAGAATGAACTCAGGAAGCTTTAAAATAGCTTTTTAAAGCACTTTTGATATTTTCTCATGCCAGGGGGCATTTTGGTAATTTGCCACCCCGCGAGGGGTGTTTTGGTAATTTTCCCGAAAAAGTTTTTCAGTCCACCTGAAAAGTTATTTTAAAGAGTGAATTCAGGAAGCTTAAAATCCCGTTTCAAAGCACTTTTCAGATTTTATGATGCCAGGGGGCATTTTGGTAATTCGCATCCCCGATAGGGGTATTTTCGTAATTTTGCAGCGTTAAGTTTTTGAAAGGACTTCTTAGTCGAGAAATGTAAGCAAAGCACCTGAAAGGTTGTTTTGAAGCTGATTTGGGGCGTTAGGGTGATAATGAACCCTCGGGGGCATTTCGGTAATTTGCCTTTGCTAATTTTACATTATACAAAATTTCCAACAATTACGTTTAAATAAATTTTATTCTTCTTTTATTTAATTCTATGACTTGTTGAGAATGATATAATTTTTATTTTTTAGATTTCAGTATAAATATGGATGCAACTGGAGGAAATAATTTTTGTGAAGGTTCTGATCCACCTTACGTTGGTCAAGTTTTTCAAACACTGGACGAAGTTGAAGCATACTATAGAGCATATTCGAAAACGATAGGTTTCGGTATTAGAACTAAGACGACTAGAAAACGGGCGAATACAGATCAAATTTGTGCAAGACTATTTGAGTGTCATAGAGGAGCACCGCATGTACCCCCGGTCGTTCGGATCAGTGACGAAGGGACAACAAGACAAAGAAAACGGGACACATTTCCGGGTACCGGCTGCAAGGCCCATGTGTATGCAGTACACCGAAAAAATGAAAACCATTGGGTTGTGACAGGAGTGGAGTTGAGCCATAATCATCAGTTGATGACCCCTAGTAAGATTGGTCAAATTCATCAACACCGAGAAATAAGCGCGGCACACAGACAACTGATTTTTACAATGGCCGAGGCTAAAATTCCACCTTCTAAGATGATGGGGGTTTTCTCAAGCCAGGCTGGGGGGATTGACAAGTTGAGTTTCAACGAAGTTGACCTTCGAAATGAACTTCGTGCTCAGAGGAGAGAGTCTTTCGGTAAGAGTGATTCTCAAACTACACTTGATCTCTTCAGGTGCCTTCAGAGTGAGAATTCTGGATTTTTCTACAGTCTCCAACTGGATGAGGAGAACCGCATTAGTACTATATTTTGGGCGGACCCCCGTTCTAGAGCTGCTTACCAAAATTTTGGGGATGTTGTGACGTTTGACACCACATACCGCACCAATAAGTACTCTATGCCTTTTGCTCCGTTCACCGGGGTGAACCACCACTATCAGTCAATCTCGTTTGGCTTTGCCCTGCTTAGGGATGAGACGGAGGAGTCATTTACGTGGTTATTTGAAACGTGGCTTCAAGCAATGTATCATATTCCTCCAAAGACCATCATCACCGACCAAGATCTGGCAATGAAAAATGCAATCGCTAAGGTCCTTCCAGATACTCACCATGGCCTGTGCACATGGCACATAAGCAACAAATATCCCGAACGGCTTCACAATGTATATGCAAACCATCCGTCATTCAAGACTGACTTTAATACATGTGTGAAGAAATCGTTGACGGTAGACGTGTTCGAGGAGAGGTGGGCCACGTTAATGGATACTTACTATTTGCACAATCATGAATGGTTACAATCGTTGTATGAGATCAAGACACAGTGGGTCGGTGCCTACACCAAGAAGTTTTTTGCAGCCGGAATGACTACGACCTCGAGAAGCGAAGCTATGAATTCATTCTTTGATGGGTACGTAGGCCAGTCTTCAAGTATAGCGGAGTTCGTACTAGAGATGCAGAAAGCCGTTGACAGGCAATTGTACCGTGAGAGAGAAGCCGACGCGGCTACAGTTTGCAAAGAAAGAGCTATACTAGTTTATTCACCTTTAGAGGCTCATGCGGCTCAAGTCTATACCAAGGAAATGTTTCGACAGTTTCAAGAGGAACTACTAAAGTCGAATCAATATGGCATGACAAAGTTGCACGAGTATTCCACCAGAGATATCAAGGTTTATGCTTTGACAAATGTGACGAATTTCGCCAATCCGTGCTCTTCGTCGGCTCCGAGGAACAGACGACATTTTACCGTAGCAGTTTGTAAGGACACCGGGTTGGTTAATTGCAACTGTCAACTGTTTGAGCATAAAGGTATACTTTGTCGACACGCGTTGAGGGTTTTGAGCGCCAAGAATGCTAGTGAAATCCCTCCACAGTATATCTTGGAACGGTGGACGAAGGAAGCCAATAGAGTCCACGGTCACATTCCTTACGTGCCCAATGTTTCAGTTGATTTCGAGCAATCTGAGTCGCTGCGATATAATCACCTTTGTAACATCATGCACGGTTTATCAATGGATGCAGCGTCAACATTTGATGGGTACAGGTATCAAGTTGAAGCAGCCGCACGGGATAAGGCTAAGCATGCACAGTTTAGGATGGCATTACCAGAAACTGTGGACACTCCGACTACTCGGACGACTCCAGCCGGTAGATTCAATCGAGCCAAACAGCCAGTCATTGACGGCACTGACCTACAAGGTGAGGAGGACGACATTTTTGATCCAATTATTTCTCAAACAAAAGGGCGAAAACGAGCAATACGCATGAAGAATCCGATTGAAGAAGCAACGGGTCAAAAAAAATTACGAAAGTGTGCGTTGTGTAATAAGATGACTGATCATGACAAGAGAAACCATTATAAAGTGTTAGGTATCGAACCTGGCAGTATGGTCGAGGAGGACGATGATGAGGAAGAGTTTAGGGTTAATGTTTCAGTTGTATAAATTGAACTTTTATAATGTTTAAATTTGTGATTTGGTTTGTGGAATCTTTAATTTGTGATTTGGTTTGTGGATTATTGATATTTTTGGTAACTCCGTTTTCGGGCACACTTTAAGGCCCAATTGATAGCTTCCGAAAAAAGTTGTAATTTTTTTTGTCACTTTTTTTTCGCTCATTGCACCTCAGGCACGCTAGTTAGCCCATTTGTAAGAATTTCGGCGAAAAACGAGACACATTATTTTTTGGGTTTTCCTAGGAAGGGCCTATTCGGGCACACTTTAGGGCCCAATTGATAGCTTCCGAAAAAAGTTGTAATTTTTTTTGTCACTTTTTTTCGCTCATTGCACCTCAGGCACGCTAGTTAGCCCATTTGTAAGAATTTCGGCGAAAAACGAGACACATTATTTTTTGGGTTTTCCTAGGAAGGGCCTATTCGGGCACACTTTAGGGCCCAATTTTTTTTGTCACTCTACACATCCGCTCTTTTAGAAAATTCACGCTACACACATCAACCACTCCACAGCGGAGTCCTTACAGCCTCAACAACCACGAGGGTCTGGGCCGATAAGATGCGCCCTAGCGGAGAGGTGACGAAACGCTATAAACCGAGTTCCCATCAAAGCGGGGGATACTGACAGCCCGCAATGATCCCAACCGTGTAATTTTTTCGAATGCGTCATATGAAAGGTATATTCGCGCACATTTTAGCGCCAAATTCATAGCATGCGAAAAATTATGTACATTTCTTTTTGGTACAGTTTTTTGTAACATCACAGCAGCTAGCCACGCACGTCAGGATAATGGTAATGAAGGCGTCTAGCTTCATTCTTTTTCAGCTCCCAGGCTATCCTATACCTAAACGTCAAGGCATCCTTCCTAGTCCACGAGGAGTGTTTGAGCACTTCCGAGCGAGCAATGTAGTCCATGTACTTGAGGACGTAAATCCCGCAATCGTGACCGTTATATTGCTTTGGTCGGTCCTTTATCATCACGACCGTCCAAGGGTCCCCCTGTGGCCGTTCGCACGCTAGCGAGAGGACAGTAGTCTGCATCCAACAATAAAAACGAGAATCAAGCCTATGAAACAAGAACAATATACTATGAGCCAAGGTCAAAAAATAAAAACTAACCACTAAAGTGATGTACTCGTTGTACATCTGTGCCAGCAGCTGTCCAGGCTCGTCCTCCCTTAGGCTATCGTATATGTGAACTGTTCTGAACGCTGGATGGAGAACTAATAGGAACCAGTGGTTTGCATGATGACAAGGTATCATGATAAGGTTCGCATCAGCAGCGGGACATTGATAGTCTGCGTTCATCATGCCTAACACGTTTCGACCTGGTTTCCACTTACTCCTGCCGCCCCCTCGCCTCCATTCTGTGAATTCTCTCACCGTTAATTCCACAAAATGAGTGGGATACATGTTAAGCTTCAAATATTCAGAACGGTTAAAATGTTGCTCTCTAATCCGGAGCAGTTCTATGTAAGCGTTCATGACAAAATTTGAAAGATCTGTCTCCGGCGCCAACGTTCTGATATCCTCATGACCTAGGAATGTCGCAAGGGGAAAGTCTGTTGAATTGACAGGCTCATGCCCGAAGTAGTGCCGGTCGATCCAACCCATCTTGTCCGGCCTCAATGGCTTCGTCGCTTGTCCTTTGTCCGACCGAAAGCTTGGGCGCGAGGCCTGGATTCCTACTTGGGGAACCTGACTCTGGGGCTGATAGTCGTACGCGTCAGGAGGAGGGCGACTAGACGGCTCCCACACCTGACTCTGGGGCTGATAGTCGTACGCGTCAGGAGGAGGGCGACTAGACGGCTCCCCTTGGTAACCCCGGTACGCAAGACTAAAGTTTTGAACTTCAGTCTTGTACCTCTCAATGGACCTCTTGAGATTGTCAGGAGCCTGCGCGACAAACCAGTCAAACGACTCCAGCTGCTTGAACACCTCAATGCCCTGGTCAACCTAAAAAACATGCATAGAAAATATGGCTAATCATTTCAGGCATGGTCGATAAGGTGCGCAAATAAATTACCAAACAACACTAGCATGACTTACAATGGCCAATGCCCAGAACTGGTCATAGACCTCACGTGGCGCATACGATGTCTTCTTCACCTGGGAAGGGCGATTCACCCTCGTGCGCGTCACCCTGAGAAACCACTGTAAGTATTCCTCAGTACTAATGCCGTCGTGCTTCAGCGATACAAGGCTATCATACGTTTCCTGCCAGGTATTCCACTGTTGCACCTCGTCACCCAACAAAATCAAGGCATCAGCCACCTCGAAGTTCGGCCCTCGACCACCCCTGTATGGCCGCATGTCTACAGCGGGTTTTGGTATCCCTTGTGGACAGCCAGCTTGCTTCATAGCTCGATCGGGCATCTGAAACTCACATTCTTCGAAGTGAATGAGCGGCACCCGAACCAAACCTGCCAGCACGTACGACACCGGAAGTTGCCAACACCACTCATCCAACAGATGCATCACCTTGCCATATGGCTGCCACGTCACCTGGGATGCATCTAGTATCTCTAGTTCCCCCCGATAGAACTTTAGATGGTGGTGAGGGTCTACCCGTCTCCTCCTCCGGTTGGTCGTAGGCCCCCAGGCCCACACCCTAGGCCACGTCTCATCGGAATCTACCAACGGTTGTGGACGACCCATGGGTAGCCTCTCGTAAGACCAAACCTGTGAATGCAAACATTATATGGAATTAGTAATTAATCCCGAATATATTGACTAAGGATCCGACCAAGAAAATAAATGCTCATACCTGTAATAGAGTCAGGCAGGCGGCAATGGACTTGGGGTAGCCTTATGCAGTGCTCGATATAGGTGCGCAAGGACAGCTGAACCCCACGAATACGAGTATACCTCCTCAAGATCCTCCAAGAACACCATATACTTCGGATGCACCGTGTTTTTCGAATGCGTCGGAAGTAATATAGCTCCAATAATATACAGAAGGAATGCCTTCGTATACGTCACGAAATCATGAGGAGTGTATTCATCCGGTAGCACGCCGTACTGCTCTCTCAGCCATTTAAGCTTGACGCCGTTTGTTGTAAGAGCTGCCCTTGGAATTCCCGGAAAATACTGCATAGCCATATTCGCTATGGATGCAGACGGCACGTTCAGAGTAACGGGTCTGCCGTGACATGGGATTCCAAGTATATATCCGACGTCCTCTAACGTAACAGTCATTTCACCAAACCGGAAGTGAAATGAGTTCGTCTCGCTCCTCCATCGTTCAACTAGAGCGGATATAAGGCAATCGTCGTGTCGAGACCATTTCCCGCAATCGGTGAACAGGGTTAAATTTTGACGGTGTAATAGCTGTATTTGTTCCTCGTTTAGTACCCACTCTTCAAGGTGCCTTGTGCTTTGAATTGTTTCCAAAACACCCCTATCGACACCGTCAAATACGTGCCTCGCGACGTGGTCATCGTCATCGTATAGGATTGATGTATCATGAGGTCCAGGGCTGAAATTCATACCTCTAAGAACAAAATATAATTATAAACCAACTTAGCGTCCATAATATTTACATTCCAAAACTATAACTGGATCTTTAACCTAGCTTACCAACACATTAGCAATAGTCATTATTTCAATGTATTAAAACAAATCCTCACTTCCCACCACTCCGAACGCTTAATTACGCTAGTCAGCACTGAATTTAGCGCCAACGTGGTTATATAGCAATATACCCCCCGATGGCCCCTACACCCCCAACACCTCAAAACCGCTTTAAAGTCAAGTTTTTAAATGTATTACGTCAATTATATACCAAATATATCAGGAAAAATTTTAAAGGGGGAAAGTTACCAAAACACCCGCTACTTATGCAAAATACCCCCTGGCAGTCATCGCCGGTGCGTCACAAGGTTCAGAACATCCGGAACAAAATAAGTTTTCGGGTGTCTCACACCCTTTCCTGAACTAAAAGTTATTTTAAGGTATGAATTTTAAGCTGGATCCTTCCTAGCAAATTAGCCCCCGATGAGCGGCAAATTACCGAAATGCCCCTGGGGGTTCACTATCACCCCAACGCCCCCGAACCAGCTTCAAAACAACATTTCAGGTGATTTACTTACATTTCTGGACTAAAAAGTCGTTTGGAAAACTTGGCGCGGGAAAATTACCAAAACACCCCTCGCGGGGTGGCAAATTACCAAAATGCCCCTGGCATCAAGAAAAATATCAAAGGTGCCTTAAAATGCTATTTTACGCTTCTTGAGTTAATTCTTGATCTAAAAAGTATTTTACGGATCTTTCGCGCAAAAATCACGAACCGGTGTCCGGATCGAGCGCTTAAAGGCCCGTTCGGCCAAAAAAATAGCTAACGGCTTCGGAATGGCGCGAATTCCTGGGGAATGGAACTTCCCAACATCCTAGGGTTCTCATAAAAGTTTAGCACGAAATCGCGCTAGCTTGTTATTTTAAATTAGACTGCGAAGTTACACGGTTCCCCGTATCAGCTAGCCCCTTTACAGTCTTTGGAAAAATCTGAAATTTTTACCTGATACAGATCTTTTGAAAATACCTAGGGTCTCTGTTTTGCACTTTGGCAAAATCACGCTCTAGCTATTTTTTATAAATTCGTGAAAAAACTGTCTAATTAAGTTTTCACCCCTAGCGCCAATTACGCCCCCGAACCGTAAAATTACCAAAACACCCCTCGCGGGGTGGCAAATTACCAAAATGCCCCCTGGCAGCTTGAAAATATCAAAAGTGCTTTAAAAAGCTATTTTAAGCTTCCTGAGTTCATTCTTGATCTAAAAAGTATTTTACGGATTTTTCGCCTAAATATCGCGAACCGGTGTCCGGATCGAGCGCTTAAAAGCCCGTTCGGCCAAAAAATTAGCTAACGGCTTCAGAATGGCCCGAATTCCGGGGGAATGGAACTTCCCAACACCCTAGGGTTCTCATAAAAGTTTCGCACGAAATCGCGCTGGCTTGATATTTTAAATTACACTGCAAAGTTACAAGGTTCCCCGTATCAGTTAACCCCTTTCCAGTCTTTGAAAAAATCTGAAATTTTTACCTGATATAGATCTTTTGAAAATAACTAGGGTCTCTGTTTCGTACTTTGGCAAAATCTAGCTCTAGCTATTTTTTATAAATTCGTGAAAAAACTGTCTAATTAAGTTTTCACCTTTAGCGACAATTACGATTCGTATTCACATTAAACACACATAGTGTTACACCCTAGGAATACACATAGTGTTACACCCTAGGAATACACATAGTGTTGAAAATTACTTCCTCCAGTTGTGTTACAACGTTCAGTTACCAAAATACCCTCGCTGAACGACAAATTATCGAAATGCCCCCGGAGATTCATTATCACCCCTACGCGCGCCAAATCAGCTTCAAAACAACATTTCAAGTTTTGTAATTACATTTCTGGACTAAAAAGTCCGTCGAAAAACTTAGCACTGTAAAATTACCGAAATACCCCTCTCGAGGCGGCGAATTATCGAAATGCCCCCTGGCATCGAAAAATATCAAAAGAGGCTTCGAAATGCTATTTTAGGCTCCCTTAATTCATTCTTGACCTAAAAAGTATTTTATGGAGGTTTCGCCCAAAAATCCCGAACCGGTGTCCGGATCAAGCGCTTAAAGGACCGTTCGGCCAAAAAAATAGGTAACGGCTTCGGAATGGCCCGAATTCCTAGGGAATGGAACTTCCCAACATCCTAGGGTTCTCATAAAATTTTCGCGCGAAATCGCGCTAGCTTGATATTTTAAAATACACTGCAGAGTTACAAGGTTCCCCGTATCAGTTAACCCCTTTCCAGTCTTTGGAAAAATCTGAAATTTTTACCTGAGACAGATCCTTTAAGAATAACTAGGGTCTCTTTTTTGTACTTTGGCAAAATCTAGCTCTAGCAATTTTTTATAAATTTGTGAAAAACTGTCTATATTTGGCGCCCTAAAAAATCGCTATTTTGGAATCTATAAATGTAATACGCTGATTTGTATAAACCTAACATTGAATTATAAGGAAATTCAAAATACTTACTTGTTGTGACTTGATGTATTTAAAGAAAAATCTACCGATCTTCTAGCGGTTATCCACCGATCTTCTAGCGTAAAATTTTTTGGTTTGTATTGTTGTGGAGATTATGTAGGTGAGATATGAAGTATGAAGGAAGTTGGTAAATTTGATAGAGTGCAGAAGAAGGGTTCGGGGGAGGGGATTATAAAGAGAGAAAAGTGAGGAAGAGAGAAGAAAAAAGACAGAAAAAAGTGAGGAAGAGAGAAGAAAAAAGACAGGAAAAAAAAACCCGTGATCGACAGTCAAAGGCTGCGGCAAAAAAAAAAATTTGGCAGAAGGACACCACGTGGGGCATCATGGGGGGAGGGGGGACGACACGTGGCAGGGCCATCTCCCCCAACCCCGGGTTGTTCATGCGGTTGGGCCACGTGGCAGGGAGGGAAGGATGCCACGTGGCAGGGCCATCTCCCCCAACCGCGGGTTGTTCATGCGGTTGGGGCCACGTGGCAGGGAGGAAGGACGACACGTGGCAGGGCCACTCCCCCAACCGCGGGTTGTTCATGCGGTTGGCCCACGTGGCAGGGAGGGGAGACGACACGTGGCAGGCCACTCCCCCAACCGCGGGTTGTTCATGCGGTTGGGCCACGTGGCAGGAAGGGGAGACGACACGTGGCAGGGGCCATGGGGTTGGGCCACGTGGCAGGCGTGGGGGACGACACGTGGCAGGAGAAATTAATGCCAACCGCTGCTTCTTTATGCGGTTGGTGTCCTTTTTCCAATTTCTCACCAATTTCTCGCCATTTTCTCACCATTTCCTCGTTCCTTTTTTGCCATTAATGCATCGTCCGTACGCAATTTTTCCAACCGCTGCTGTTACCTGCGGTTCGGTGGGAAAATTGTTATTTTCCCACCGGTAGATGTGGATCGGCCCCCATATATATATATATATATATATATATATAAAGTGAGTGAGTGAAATGGAAGGAGAAAGGGAGCTGGGTGAGTGCATATGTGGTATATGCTTGTGAAGAAGCTGTGCACGTGAAAGGGAGAGGGAACAGCACTGTTGCTGTGCTGTTTTGGCGTGCATGTGTTAGTTTGTGAAAATGGTGAGTGTGTCCATTGCTGTGTGCTCAGGTGTATGTGTGTGTGTGCGTGCATTAGTGTGTGTTGAGTTGGGTAAGCTGTGGGTGTAAGAGTAAAATGAGAGAGGAAGAAGCTACTGCCACGAGGCAGTAGCTCTGATGTGAGTAGGTTGTGAGATTTTATGTGGGCTGTAAAAAAAAAATGCGGATAAGGTTTGACGTTAAGTTCACATGTGCATATGTTAACGCACGATTATTGTTAGCACGTGAAAATTTTCAGTATAATACGTTAGACCATATTAGAATTCTTGGCAAATTTTTATAATTTTCTGAGATCGTATGAATTTTTAGTATTTTCTGTAATTTCATAATTGGAAAATTGTTTTGAAGCCTTTAAACCCTGAAAATGTTTTGGGGGAAATTATGGTAATGTCCTTATGGTATAAATAAGACTCATTATTAATTTGATGATTTTTGGAGTCGATTTGTTATCATTTTCAGTATTGCATTGAATTTAGCAAAACAAAAAATAAAGAAATAGTTTCAGTGTCTTTTAAATTCTCATTTCAATTTCTATAATTTTCATATATATTTTAAAGTTCTTACAAAAATTATGGTACTTTATTTTTAGCTAGAAGCAATTATGGCTATTTATAGGTTTTTATTGTATTTAAAGAATTATTTTAATTCAAAATTATTCAGAAATTTAGAAAATTCATAATTTGACTTTTTATAATGTTTTAAGTTATAAAAGTGTTTTAGTGTAAATTATTATAAAATTTTAGAGTGTCGGCCCGTTAAGGAGTGTATAGGATTTTAGGTCAGGTTGGCCGTGTGCGAGAACCGTTTTAAGTGCGCGATTTCGGAGAGAGTGGGTACGCAGTGGGTAGTTGATATTAGGGTTTATAGCATATTTGACATAAATTATCTTCTAACAAATAAATTGCCAATCTAGGTTATTCAGAAAATATTGATCGAGGATTGGTAGCATCGCTTAGCTTGGACCGAGGTAAGGATTTTCTGTCCGAACCCTATTTCGTTACTCTGTTTTTCAAATGCTTATAGAATAGTCTTAAAAACTACATTGATTCGTAATTATGTTTGATATAAAAGATATTTTTTAAATTTCCCATGAAACCCTAAATTGAGCCTTATAGCTATCGTTTGGAATTCTGTTTCATCTCGTCTTGGAATTCATTTTTCATTTGATATGTTTATTGATTGCTCATCGTAAATTATTTTTAAATTCTTTATTACTTCTCAATGTTGACATGAGTTAGTAACTTGGGAGCCATAAGGATGGTCTGTATTATTGGCGTTATAAGGATGGTCTGTTGGATGGGTTTAACTAGTACCTAGATGGACTAGTCAGTGTTACATATGCATATGTAAAGCGATCGAGCACTGCCGGGGTGGCTTTGCTTCTGTACTGCTCATGTTCAATGTTTCCTGTTTATGTTTTATTTCACTTGAAATGTTTTGAATATTATCCATTCATGTTTTATTATGCCCAAAGTGTTTCAAATGACTATTATTTAAGGGAGTGAGTTAAATACTCATCCCTATGTTTATATCGTATTGTAGTGATTTCATTGAAAGCAAACCTCTCAAAAAGATGTTATTGGACTTAAATGTAAAATCGTTCCTTTTGTTCATCTATGTCTAAGTGTTGTATTTTATTGAAAATACTCTTCAAAAGTTTTATATGAAAACTCGTCCGAATCGTTTTGTTATGTTTTAAATCTTTGATCGACCTTACTAAGCTCTCAAAAGCTCACTCTCCTTTGACTTCCTTTCTGCAGGTAGCATTAGCCGTAGATTACCTGAGCATGGATTAGAGCCGAGCTAGCTAATGAATTTAAATTTAAGTTTAGTATTGATAGTTAGAACCCCTGCGTGGGTAAATTAATATTATTGTTTAAATTTTCTTAGACTTAGACTTGGTATTTCAATTATGATAGTTGATTGAGAGTATAGTTTGATTGACGAATAGTTGCTCTGACAGTTGATGGATTATTTATTGAGGTTGAGAACACTATTGTCTTAGTGTTATCGATCGATTGAGCGTTAACGTTCTGAAAAATTCCGGGATGTTACATTAATCATGACTAAAATTTTTATGCAAGGAATTAAGTTAGAAATTACCTTATTTGACTGATCATCCTTTGGCCATAAAGCATAGCTTAGCTACTTCATCATTTTCGCTCACTTCTTTATCATTCTCATATGAATCATCCCAAGTTAGCAAAGTTTTTCAAAGCCTAAACTTCTTTTCTTTATTCTATCTGCTTCTGCTGCTTGTGGACTTGTTCTTGATCTGTGGGCAATATTTCTTGATATGCCAAATTCTACCGCACTTGCAACAAGCATCGAAAATTTGTCTCAAACTCCAGTCATTGCCTCTTTATTGCGACTGAGTTGGTTGACTTCTTCTCATTTTACCGTCTCTTCAATTTGTAAGAATTTTTTTGAATTCTCGAGTGATGGGAGCAATATCATTGTTAGATTCATCACTACTTTCTTCAGGTTCGTGAGATGCTTCAGCTTTAAGGGCCAGATTCTTCTTCTTTGAAGTGGTCTCTTCATCATCATGATCTTCCTTGTAATTTCATGAGTCATCAAAGATCCCACTATGTGAGGACCTTAGTTAAACCTAGCTGTAAACTTCATTTCATACTTGTTATTGTGCATATAGCGTGTTACCTCTCTTAATTAAAGATCTTAAGCATTATATGAGTGGTCTTCCTAACCTATTTACATAGAACAAATTGTATGTTTGTGTTGGCATAGAAGCACCTCAACTTGGTGGATTGGCTTACTCTTAATCCTAATTAGTTGGTCTTAAGCATGACTAGCTATCCCTAAGCATGATTAGTTGAGCCCTATCGTGATTATGCTAATCTGGATTAGTCAAGGTTAATCGTGAATAGTTTGTGACTAAGCTTGATTAGTTTGCCCTAATCATGATTAAGCTAATTGTGATTACTTAGTTACTAATCTAGGTTAACTAGTACTAATTAAGCTTATTAGGTCTAAAAATTGATTTTTGTTGTCATGTTCTTATTGGTAAGACTTGGAAGTGGTCTAATAACATTGAAACACTTGTTTCTCTAAGGAGACATCTCAGCAGATTTCTCTGAACTTTAGTGACTCCTGTCTTTTATTTTTTAAAGTAAAAACAAGAAGAAAAGAGAGAAGGGAGCTACCTAGTTTTAGAGAAAACTATAGAAGAGGTTTGAGAGCTTGAAGAAGGAAGAGAAAATGAGATTTTGCTGTGATAATTTCAGATTAGTAACCATTGCTGTTTGGATATTCTCTTCTTGACAGAAGGGGGAGATCTTGATGAGTTCAACACCCTAATCTTGTCAAAGGTAGGGTTTTACATATGAGCAGCCTTGAGCATGGTATATATGTTGTATTATGTGCTTATGGAGTGATAGAATTGGATTAGAGAAATTCGGGCAGATTCTAGGTTGAACTTTAAACATGCATATCTCATACAATACTTGCCAGATTTGAGTGTTCTATACCTTTCTGGAAAGCTGAAGATGTTTGCTTTAACATTGTTTCTTTTATCACTCTCTAATTCAAAGTTTATGCTGCCCTAAATTGCATGAATATGAAACTGGTCAAAGCTGATTAAACTGGGCAGATTCTGTGGTGACATTTAAACAAGCATATCTCATCCAACACTTGTCGGATTTGAGTGTTCTCTAACTTTCTGAAAAGCTTAAGATGTGTTATTCAACATTGTAATATATATCACTCTCAAATTTGAAGTTTATGTTACCCTAAATTGTTTAGATTTGAAACTGGTCTGCTTTCACTGAAACTATTTTGAGCTAAGAAATGCATATAAATATTTTATATGATGCTTGAGGTGTTTAATATTATTTATGTATGATAGCATGCTATAAATCATGTGAGTCTTCGGAAGTAGTGGCCGGGGGTCAACGGCTGGCAAATCGGGATATATGAAAACGGGAGATATGTTGAGCTTGCTCAGCAAGTTAATCTCCCAGGGGAATTAAGTTGCGCCACATATGCTGTTAATATGTGTGGGGTCTTGTGTAAGGTCTAAATCTATTACTCATAAACTGAATTTGATCGCCTCAGCTTTTGAGTGATCAATTTAGGGCTTACCTAGAAAGGATGGTAGGTGAACGAGCATTCGACTTATGATTTAGGCTCCTTAGAGTCATTACGATATGTGTGTTATGCTTGAGCGATTTCATGCTCGTTTGCTGCAATCTATCATATGCCATGCATGAGTTAATAATAAGCACGTTTTGTTTGTTATGATCAAGATAGTGTTTAAGTTGGTCATATGTCTGCTCTACTTAGCTGTGGCTAACCCCTTTTCCATCTCTACTTTTTAGATACTAGAGAGGATCAAGAAGTGCTAGGCAGGGCGTTAGCGAGGAAGATTTTGAGTATCCTTTTGTGCCCGAGAATTAGAGATAGTAAGTCTTTGTGCACCTGTAAATATAGAGTGAGGTGTGCTCATGTCATTTGTTATAGAAATAGTGTGAAAGTGTGGTGTGTACATGTGTATAAGTTTGCATTTATAAGGATGGATGAATGTAATATATGTTTAAAAGGCTTGTTGTGTTGTTTATATTCGAATGTAATTAGAACACTCTGATTACCTTTGGAAAAAGGTTAGCGTGTTAGAATATGTGTTGTCCTGTCCTACTTCTTGGGGCGTGACACACTAATTCCTATAGCTTGAGCACGTTCAGATCTCTAGCTTCTTGAATGACTGTAACTTTGGCCTCCTATCTCTCGGGATGGGATCGGATAACTTTTTTGACAATCTCATTTTGGGGGTATACTTTTCCTAATAGCTTTAGTCCATTTATAATAATGAGAGTGTACCTAGAGTTGTCAAACGGGCCGAGCGGCCCGCAGGCTGGCCCGACCCGACCCCTTTCTGGCCCAGCCCCTTAATGAATAGTAGAGGCCCGGCCTTTTAGGGCTTAGGGCCTGGGCCTGGCCCAGGCCTGAATTTCTGAGAAAAAAGCCAGGGTCAGGCCCGGTCCGGCCCGAAAAAGGCCGGGTTTGGTCCGGTTCTGGCCCGAATCTGTCCCTTTTCTTTACTTTTCAAATTCAATTTTCCCCCTTTCCCCCCAACGGATTTATTCCCCTAAATTTCACTTTTACCCCCCTAACAGCAAAATAACGGCTAATTTGGGGGGGTATTTTGGTCCAAGTTAATTTTTTCAACTCTTTTAAGGTTTTTACACTCTTACCCTCCCCAACAACTATAAACGGATAGTTTTTAGGAGTATTTTGGTCTTTTGTGAAGTTTTAAAAATCTATAAATTCACACCATTTCTCTCTAATTTTTCACACCAATCTTCTTACTCTCTCTTATATAAACATTCTACATTTTCTACAAGTTTTGCTACTCTTGCTAATTACTACTCTTATTTACTTATTAGTACTCTTGCATATTATTATTCTTGTTTATTAATTACTACTTTTGCTAAATTTTAATTACTAACCGGCAGGTTCGTCTACTTTTTCCTCTTTTAATGAGATTGGTGTATATTCAAATACTGATCATTATGGTGATTTATCAATGCAAGAACTGGTTAATTTCAATTTGTTAAATTTTTGGAAACAAAATCAAAACATGTATAAAACTTTAGCTCAAATTGCACGGGATGTACTGCTGGTGCAAGCCTCGAGGCTCGCAATATCTTCCATGCAATGTTTTTCTTCTTCCCTTTGTCCGGTTTGTACCTCGAATGATCACATACTGGACATACTGACAAATCCTTATTCTCTTTCCAGAATAATACACAATCGTTATTGCACGCATCTATCCGGTCATAGCTCAACCCAAGTTTCCTCATCATCTTCTTCGCGTCATAGTACGACGGCGGTAGCTTTTCACTTTCGGGCAGTATTTCTTTGATGAAGGTAACAAACTCGTTAAAACCTTTCTCACTCAGCCCGTGGTCTGATTTCAACTGTAATAACCTACTAACCGCAGACAACCGTGTGTGTTTCGGAGCTCCATCCCACAGCGGCTCTTCCGCAGCTCTCAACAACTCATAAAACTGATGAGCCTCCTCGATCGGCGGTTGTGGACTGTCGTTACCCCAGTCAACATTAGCATGCCCAGCATCCATAATCATATCTCAAAAATCATATCGTGCCTCCTCCCTAACTTCAGTTTGACTAGCCAGGTTGGACGACAATACTATCGTTTCCCCGTGCTGCGTCCACCTTGTGTATCCACCCATAAAACCGTACCGACGAAGATGCCATTTTACTTCAATTCTTTTTCTCCAGTGCAACAACTCACATCTACCGCACGGACACTTTATCTTATCAAGGTCAACATGTGCAGGATGCGCATAAGCGAAGTCGAGAAATTCGTCAACGCGACACTCAAAATCTTCAGCATTCTTCCTTTTCATCCAACTTCGATCGACTGACATGACGACTGAATTATCGTACTGTATACCACCTTCAATAATGACCAGTGATTAGGCATTGCCGATGTAAATATCAATGCATGAATGTTACAACATGTCTACATATTTCCCCTCCACTCTTGAACAGGTAGTGGTCCTATCCCATTCAGAAAAGCACATGTTTATAAAACAGTGAATAACTCATGCTTAGTCCGATGTCTGTGGAAAATTCAGCAGCACCTCCCCGCATTTCTCCAAGTACACCACATCGATTAGGTGTTCTAACATTCATCTAACCTTGCTCAGGAAGGTTTGACGGATGTTAGAACACCAGATCTGTATGCACCCGGAGAAACACACGAGAACGTGTACCATATATCCACGACATAGAATATAAAGCATGAGTCAAAATACTGTTTTATAAACAATTAGTTTTTCCAAACTGTCCAAACTGGACATCCAAAGGCTCATTACAAGGCATTACTTTGTAATGAGTACCTTTGAACGGGAACTAAGGGTTTCTATGCATGCATGTGTTCAGAAATTGATAAGATATGCAAGAATCTTTCCGAAATATCAAAACTACAGAATGATCGTTGCATATGTTACCAATTCCACATTAAATAGAACTCGTTGGCAACGAGTTGAACCATCTCGTTGCCAATGGACTTCTCAAAACAACAATTAATATAAAGAAGGCAGGGTTTGTAAACAACGAGTAATTGAACCATCTCTGGGCAACATGGAGTAATTATGGGATGTACAAGGGCTAATTAGGGCTAACTGGGTTATTAGGGTTAATTACGATTATTAATTATAGCTGATTAGGGTTGATTAGGACTAATTAGGATTATTTAGTCCTAATTAGGGTTTAATTGTGCCGAGTAGTGATGATTAGTCCTAATTAGGGCTTAATTGGGTTATGTTAGGGCTAATTAATGTTAATGAGGGATAGTTTCGGATAATTATAGCTGACTAGGGTTGATTAGGACTAATTAGAGTTATGTAGTCCTAATTAGGGTTTAATTTTGCCGAGTAGTGCTGATTAGTCCTAATTAGGGCTAATTAGGCTTAATTGGGTTATGTTAGGGCTAATTAATGTTAATGAGGGCTAATTTCGGATAATTATCGCTAATTAGGGTTGATTAGGACTAATTAGGGTTATTTAGTCCTAATTAGGGTTTTGATGGTGCCGAGTAGTGTTGATTAGTCCTAACTAGCGCTAATTAGGTGTAATTGGGTTATGTTAGTGCAAATTATGACTAATTAGGCTAACTACAATCAATATGCGCGGGTTTTGGGTTCATTTGGGCTAATTTGAGGTAATTACAGCTAATTTGAATTTCATCAAGTTCTTAGGGTTAATTAAAACTAATTAGGCTCGTTAGAGCTAATTAGGGTTAATTGATTTACTAAAATATTGTTAATCAGGACTAATTAGGGCTAATTATAGCCAGCGCTGGAGCCACGATTAGATTCCAGGGGGTGCATGCTAAAATGTCGCATTAACCTAACTAACCCAAATTTAATGCACATTCAACAACCTCAATTCCGACACCTCATATAGGGTGTCGATATGGTGTCCGATACGTGTCTGACACCTCCGGACACGTGTCCGACACATACCGACGCGTGTCCGACGCCTCTGGACACGTGTCCGACGCCAACCGACACGCACCTCCAGACACATCGGCATACGTTAATTTGTTTTTTAAATGCTGGACACCGTCGATCAAACGTGGTGTCCGTGTCTGCGCTAACTAACATGTATCTCAATCCAATTGGGTCTCATCCTCCGTCAACAACCTCAATTCTGACACCTCATATAGGGTGTCGATATGGTGTTCGATACGTGTCTGACACCTCCGGACACGTGTCCGACGCCTCCGGACACGTGTCCGATGCCCACCGACACGCACCTCTAGACACATCGGCATACGTTAATTTGTTTTTTAAATGTCGGACACCGTCGATCAGACGTGGTGTCCGTGTCTACGCTAACTAATAGGTATCTCAATCCAATTGGGTCCCATCCTCCGTCAACAATCTCAATTCTCAATTCTCAAATGCTCAATGCAATAAAAATTAACAAAAATCACACATTCAATCCAATTGGGTCCCATCCTCCGTCAATAATCTCAATATCTCAAATGCTCAATGCACAATTAACAATCTAAAATCATCTTTAACTTTTCACAGCAATTTACATGTATAAGAGGAAGACAGAAGGTATAGCGTAGAGCAAATAGAGAGGAAGACAAGAACTTTACCTCACGAGAAATACTGCCGGAGGTGAGAAACCGTCGTCTCCGGTGGTCCCGGTGGTCGACGCTGCTCTCTCTCTCAGTCTCTCTCCTCTTCACAGATCTGCCGGAGGTGAGGGCCCATGGTCGCCGGAGTTGCAGGTGGTCGCCGTCGTCGAGGGAGGTCACCGCCGGGGTCGAGGGAAGTCACCGCCGGTGTCGAGGGAGGTCGCCGCCGGGGTAGTCTCTCTCCTCTTCACAGATCTGCCGGAGGTGAGGGCCCGTGGTCGCCGGAGTTGTAGGTGGTCGCCGTTGTCGAGGGAGGTCACCGCCGGGGTCGAGGGAGGTCACCGCCGGGGTCGAGGGAAGTCACCGCCGGTGTCGAGGGAGGTCGCCGCCGGGGTAGAGGGAAGTTGGGTTTTGGGATTTTCGAAGAGAGAAGCAGATCTGTGAATTTAATAGACTTTTAGCGACGGATTTATTCCGTCGCTAAAAGTCCGTCGGTGAAGACCTATTTGTACCGACGGAGTTTTTTGGTCGCTTAAATAATATTTCACGGCGGAGTGTTACCGACGGAGGTTTCCGTCGGTAAAACGCCTTTTCACCGACGAAGTTTTTTGCGACGGAATAGATCCGTCGCTTAAATAATATTTTACGACGGAGTTTTACTGACGGAGGTTTCCGTCGGTAAAACTCATTTTAGCGACGGAATCTATGCCGTCGCAAAAGACGCCTTTTCTTGTAGTGCTCCACTGTTGCTTCAGAGTCGGCATTTTCAGCGGGCGGGAGGGTTTTGGATGACAGGAGGAGTCGTCTTAACTCCGAGTCGCTCGAGCTATGTGTATGTTGGAAGGATTATCTTAATGCGAAATATCGCGAGCAAGATAAACCGATTGATGATAGGAAGAGCAGTGACTCAGATGTTGAAGTACTTCCGGATGATTAGGTAATTTCTTTTTATTTTCCTTCTCTTAAGTTTTAAGAATAAAATTTCTCACAAAATATAGTTTTTTTCATATATATATATATATATATATATATATATATATATATATATATATATATATATATATATATAATAAGTTTTTACAAGTAAGATAGATATTTTTCCTTATATATAAAAAAAAAAAGGTAACTTCGCCTGTTTCTTTACAAGCAACCAATCCCATGCCCGGATAAAAGGAGGAGGGCCTATAAACACATTTATCTTCAATGTATATGATTTATAATGAAATAAAAGGATAAAGATTAGGTTCGTTAAATTGTGAATATTGGACATGCCTAGAGTGCAATTTGCTTAAACAATAACAACAAATTACCGTAATTAAAGCCTTTACCTTGAATAACAAGAAAATGCAAAAAAAATAAAAAATAAAAAAATTGGTCCCGGCCCTAAATGTTGGGCCTAGGGCCTGGCCTTGGACTGGGCCCAGATATCCCCAGATTCTAGCCCGGTCCGGCCCGGCCCGTTTGGCAGTCCCCTGGCCCAGCTCCGGCCCGTTTTGCTGGAGGCCCGATAGGCTTAGGCCGGGCCGGCCTAAGCCCGGCCCATTTGACACCTCTAAGTATACCTGGAGTATGTAACATCCTAGAATTTTTCGGAACGTTAGCACTCGCTTGATCATATACACTAAGACAATAGAACCCTCAACTCAACCAATCATAGAACCATCAGCCAGTCAGAGCACTACAGTCCATCAACTATCTTAACAAACCGTCCGGAAACAATAGTAAAGTACTTAAATTATTAAATTACATAACGGTTCTCTAACAAGGCTCAAATAAATAATAATGTAAAAACATAAACTACTTTGAAATTTAAGCTCGTCCGTCACGAAATCTTACTGACAGTTATTTCCTACATAAGGGAATAGAAAAAGGAAGTGAGCTTTCGAGAGCTCAGTAAGGTCGCTCCACATTCAGTAGGGATTATAAACGAATTGGTCAGAAAATTATATCAATGACAATGTAGAAACATTGTTCTCAAATTTCTCAATTGAAGATTCAATGAATACACTTTCGATTTCACTGAAACAATACAGATGATATTGGACATGAAAATATTGCAAAGCCACACAGGCAGTGCAGGGTAACACTTAGCAAAGTCACACAGGCAGTGCTCAATAACAATATGGTTACATATGCATATGAACAATAGCTAGGCCCTCAAGGTACTAGCATTTTCCGACAATAACAGACCATCCTTATATCACCCCCGATGCAGACCATCCTTATAACTCCTCAATACACTATCTCATGCCAATATGCAGAATGCAATACGTGATATTACAACGAATAAATCGACACTCAAAGAGAAATAAGTACTGAGCACCGAATGAGATTTTCAATAAACGTTTAAGGCTCAAGAAAAGGGTATTAAAGGCAAATAACACATTCTCATAACAAATATAATAGAGTCCAAAGAAATTTGATAGTAATTTTGAAAAATATATACGAAGACAAATTGATGAATTGAGTTTCGGATAGAAATCTCTTACCTCAATCCAAGCTCTGAAGCTAAAAACGCTCTCGACCAAATTCCTCGAGATTAACCTAGGTTGGAAAAGTCATTTATCAGAACACTTATTCATACTACTACATTAAAATCTAAATATAATTTTCTATAGTGTACCCATTTCTCTACCTGGACATGATGAAACTCGGAGCGGTATCCTGCACTACCAACTTACTCCAAAATTCGTCACACTCCCCGAGACTCAAAAATATTTTAAAAAATATTCTAATCATTCATTAAACATTATTTATAGTTTGATGAAGAATATGGGATAAAATATAATTTTTGAATATTTTTTTTATTATTTTTGAATTAAAAATAATTTCCTTAAATACACTGAAAACCAATAAATTGCTATAACTACTTCTAGCTATAAATAAATACTCATTATCTTTATAATAACTTCACAATATACAAGGATAATACATAAATTAAATTTGAAAATTAAAAGGTATCAAAACTATTTTAAAATTATTTGTTTATCTAACTCAAATGCGATAAGGATAATAGTACCAAATAAACTCCAAAAATTATGAAACTAAAATTGAGTCTTATTTATACTATAAAAACATTACTGGAATTTTTTAAAAATTAAATAAAAATGTTAAGAACTCCAAATAAATTTTAGAAAAAATAGAATTTACAGAAAATATTAAAAATATCAAACAATATCAGAAAATTATGAAACTTTGCCAGTAATTCTGTTATTTTTCTAAGATCCTTCCTGTAAAGTTTAAGCAATTTTCAATAATTGCACAATGTTCAGAATCTACCTGACTCAATTGTGCATAAACCATATTTCCGTTAGCCCACTCTTTCCCAGTTGTAACTCTCTCTTTCTTGAAGTATATATATATATATATATATATATATATATATATATATATATATATATATATATATATATATACATAACACCACTCACACACACTTGCCACAAACAAATACACATTAAAGGCGTTGGGTTTCAGTTTCCACTTCATTCATTCTTCTCAACATTTTCCACTCACATTATTTCCATCACCTACTCATCACACACAACATTAACATACACCATTACACTACTTGCACCTGCTTCACATGCCACTGCCTCATGGCAGTGGGTCTCTTACTTCTTCTTTACACCTGTACATAATATACCAATATAACTCTCTCACATCCATTCATTTTCACAACCACTCATGCAAACATATATACATGTATATGCATTGCACTAATCACACATTACACTCCCACAATTGCTCCTCACATCTTGTAAACCCATAAAAGATCCCCATACCCAGCTGCCTTCCCTACCACACCCACTCTCTCTTCCCTTTTTTCTTTTAACTCACCCATATACCCATTTGTAGATGCACCAACACAACGCGTAGGTTCAGCTACGGCAGCCCATGGCTACCCCCTTCTTCTCTCTCTCTCTCTCTACCTATCTAAAACCCACATACACACAAAAATCCCATGCACCAAAACTACACGACTGGCGTGTTCACCATGCACACGCTGCCTACCTTCTTGGCAGCCATCACACACACAGACAAAGTACACAGCTACTTCCTTTCCCTTTTTCATTTCACAGTCATACTCTTTTGATGCACACACTACCCTCTTCACAAACATACACACACTAGCTACCTTGGCAGCTTCGTTCCCTCACCATTTCAAAGCTTTACACACCCTCACAAAGCACCGAAAAATGTCACTATGGCAGCCCATGGCTGCCCAGCCACCTCCGTCTCTCACAATAGCCATGGCTGTAACTTCCTTCCATCGATCTCTCTGCCATGACAGCCCAAGGCTATCACCTGTACATCCAACCCCTTACAACCCTCTTGAAAACCCACGAATCAATCTACAAACAGCCATGATTTCACGCTATGTAGATATATACTCTATACAATTGTTTCGAATATGCGAACTATGGCAATTCCCATATACAATTAGAGAAAAAAAACGTCAGACAGAAAAGCTTACTGAAAAGAAGTTTGCCAGAAAGAGAATCCTCCAAATCCCTTCTCTAAAGACTCTCTCTCTCTCTCTCTCTTAAGTGGTATGACAGCTGGAATTAGGAGCCTTTGAATAGCTGCCCAGACGATGCTATATATATATATATATATATATATATATATATATATATATATATATATATATATATATTCATATCTATATATATAGGTTAAAAGAAACCCTAATTAGAAAAATAAAAAGAACACCCTTTAAAATCCTTTTGTCGCTATAAACTTCTAACCCCCAATCTTATTATTGTGAAAATGATCCCATAATAAAATATTCACGATACATGTAGGAAAAATTATAAATAGGTTGTTACGCCATCCCGTTGGACCAAACGTCGCTAATAAATACACCGATACTAAAAGAAATTATAATTGTCTGTAAAGTTCAAATAAATAACTAATTAGATATTTTTTTTTACGGAAAGGTTCATAGGGAAATATTAGAATTTGTATTAAACTTTCATATTTTTCTAGACATCGTTTGGTATTTTTAATCATTTTGGTGATTTCAATTTTCCTAAAATACATTTGGAGCCCTTAAAATCCTTAATAAATTATGAAAAAAATTCTATAATGTTTTTATGATATAACTAGTCTTCAGTTTCAGTTTCAAAAATTTTGGAGTTTGTTTTTTATGTATCGCATTAAATTTAGCAAAACAAAAAATGAACAAATGGTTTTAGTGCCTTCTAAATTCTTTATTTTATTTATATAATTTTTATACATATATTAAGGCTTTTATAAAAATTATGAGCCTCCATTTTCAGCTAGAAGAAATTATGGTGATTTATTGGTTTTTAGTGTATTTAAGAAATTATTTTTAATTTGAAAATAATCAAAATTATTCAAAAATTTTATTTTTATTCCATATGATGTATTAAGCTATAAATAATGCTTAATGAACGTTAAAAATATTTTTGAGATATTTCTGAATCTCGATGAGTGTGACGAGTTTCGGGGTAGGTTGTCGCTTGTGAAACCCACTCCGAATTTCATCATTTTGGGTAGAGGAATGGGTACGCTATGAATAGTCATATTAGGTTTATAATATAGTAATATGGATAGTGTTCTGATAAATGAATTTGCCAAGCTAGGCTAACTCTGAGGATTTGATCGATAGCGTTTTTTTAGCTTCAGCTCACTTGGATCGAAGTAAGGGATTTCTTCTGAAACCCTATTTCATCTACTGGACATCGTAAACCTTCTTTCTAAATTGTTATTGAATCTTTCATTGGACTCAATTTATAATTATTATGAAATTTCATTGATTGTCTTTATTACCCTGTTTTGAGTCTTATACGTTTATTGTAAATCTTATCGATGCTCAAAATTTATTACTCATTGCACATCGATTTATTCATTGTATTATCGACTATTGCATTCTGCATATTGACATGAGTTAGTGTATTGAGGAGTTATAAGGATGGTCTGTTATTGTCGGGAGATGCTAGTACCTTAAGGGTCTAGCTAGTGTTCATATGCATATGTAACTACAGTGTTATTGAGCATCGCCTGTGTGGCTTTGCTAAGTGATTACCCTGCACTGCCTATGTGTCTTTGCAAATTTACTCATGTTCAATATCATCTGCATCATTTCAGTGTAATTGGAATTATTGCTAATTGTATCTGTTTTGGTTTAAGGGACTGAGTTGAATCTCTTCCCTATTGTTTGAAGTGAATTTGATGATTTTTTTGTATTCTCATTCTATTTTGTGGATTTTGAGCGATCTTACTGGGCTCTCAAAAGCTCACTCCCTTTTTCTATTCCCTTCTGTAGGTAATAACCAACAATAAATTGCATTGAGTATGAATTAGATCTAAGCAAGGGAAAGAGAATTACAGTTTTACTCTTGATCAATAGAACCCCTGCGCGGGTTAGTATTGGTGTTTAAAATTTTTGACTCAGAATTGATGTATTAATTGTGACAATACATTTAGAGTATTGTATTATTCGATGTTTTAGTTGCTCTGACGGACTGATAGTACTGTATTGGTAGAGATCGAGGGTATTATTGTCTTAGTGAAATTGATCGAGCGAGTGTTAACGTTCCGAAAAATTTTGGGATGTTACAGAGTACATCTCATTTCTGGACTCATTATCCTTCATCTTGAAGGCCTCATACCGTTGCACCAACATATTGATCTTGGTCTCCTTAACTTGATTTGTTCCTTCGTGAGTGACTTCTAACAACCTCTACATCTCTTGATCTATTTCACAAGGTAAGAATCGATTACACTCATTTACATCGAGACCGCAGTTGATTGTATCTTTGCTTTATCGTTCATGGAGAAGAGATTTACCTATGAAGGATTCATTTCAAGGATTCTCTTGGAAATCTTACTTCCGTCTGGAGTATCCTTCATGGGAATAATCGGAACATGTTCTATGACATGCCAGACACAAGCATCTTGCTTCAAATAGTTACTCACCCGATTCTTCCAGTAGCTATAGTTATCATTCTTCAACAAAGGTGGTTGATTTATTAATGAACCTTCTTCCATAATTAGATCTTTAACTCTAGACGGTTAAGTCATAAAAGAAATAACTAAGCATAAGACTCTGATACCACTTGTAGGTCCATAAATACACCTAGAGGGCGCGCGGGGGAGAGGGTAGGTGTTTACATATCTAAGTAGGAATTTTTAAAAATTTTAACTCACAAGATAATCGCAATCAAAGATCAACACAAGGATTTATACTGGTTCGGTGCCTACGTTCAGCTCCCGAGTACTCCACGCAAGAAATACCTACTCGAGCCTTCCACTATTCACCTAGCTTCGGGTGCTAGCTCAAACCTCAGTACAGTTCATAAACCTCTTCAAGGTTTCTAACAATGACAAGTGAAAAGAAGATTACAACTCAAATAGAACTTACACTCCTCAAAGAGTAGTTATTACAATGAAAAACAAATAAGCTAAGCTTTCTTAGGTGGGAAGATCTGAATCTCAAAGATCTCGAATAGCAATCTCTCACACAAAGGATTATAAAGATGTATGAATATGTTGAGAGAGTTTTTTTTATCTTAAGAAAGAGATTGAAAAGATTTTTGGAGATTGGAAAAGTGAGTAAAAAACTTTCCAAGGGTCCCTTTTATACTTGAGAGGATATGACCATTGAAGAACATTTAATGAGACGAGATAGAAAATATTTAATGAGAATCAATCAAATGACTTTAGAAATTGTTTCGATGAATTACATTCCTGAAAGATTAAGATTAGTCTGAAGAAATCGATTGAATGAATCTCAGACTCATTCGGATGAAATGAAGAATAATGTAATGTCTGAGTCTTTGGAGAAATCATTCGACTAAAAATTGAATTCATTCAATTGAAAATGATTTCTAACAACATCAAGTGGTCTGAAAGCATCGTTCGGATGATTTTGGAAAACGTTCGAATGAAAGCGTCTTTTGAACAAAACCAAAACTTTCTGAAAGAAACAGTCGAATGAATTGTTCAGAAAATGATTTTTGCACAAAAACAAAGTCTATTGGAATCGGTAGAATTAATCGAGTTCATTCAAATGAAAAGATCTTTGAAAGTCCAAGATTTTTGGTTTAGACTCTTTTCGATTTTATGGACAATTTTGAAGAAAACTTAGCTTTGAATAATTATAAATAAAAAGAGAATCTAGTATAAGTACAAAGTCTTCATCCAAGGAGATATTTATGCTGTTCGAATTCAAATTGGATACGGCGAGATAAGCATCCAAGTCTTCCGGTTCCAGAGCATCTTCGGTGGAAGGATTCCCTTTAATAATCTCTCTACAATGAGCGGTCCGTACTCAATCATCCAATTCCATGCATTGCCCTGTGTTGGAGTGATTAAGCTAGATAGCTTTATGATCTGGTCGTCCACTTCATAGATAAGCACCAAGATATGCATATCAGTGAAGTGTGTTGTCATTGCTTCCGGTTCCATTACATCCATCCAATCAAAAATTTCTTTGGCACCTAGTTCTGTCAGGATTGACATCTCCTTTCAACCCACTCAGAGTCATAGAATATTTCCCATCATTAGATCTGCTTCCCTATTTTGACATTATAGACGGGCTCTAGAAATCCATAAGAAGGTCCATTTTCTCCTTCTTTGATAAAGCATACATTCATGATGGGGACCTTGGTATGCCTTTGGCATTCGTGTGTGCTCGCTTTTCTTGTGTTTCTTGGCCTGTGCAATCTTTCTGATGGCTTCTTTCTTCTCTCCTGGTTGGCTTATATGCTAACCCAAATTGATCCTTCTTGTTCTTGAAAGTTGGGAAGTTGGAATTCCTTGACAGTTTTAGCCCCAACCTTTTCCTAGGAAGTAGTAAAACTTTCTCACAATAGGGAGATGTCGTGTCGCTGTAAGGGGCAAATGTGAGGAACTTTTCACTATGACAAACCTCCTCATATTCCAGACACTGTACTTGGTTATCCATCTTGAATCTATTGAGTCAAAGTTCAACGTGCGGCACGTTAACACTGTCCTTGTCTTTCTCCACATGCCCGATCTGAGGTAACTGCAAATCTCTCATACCGTGAAGATGGCCTTATCCAAAACCATCTTAACCTTCTGGTGCAACGTAGAGAGGATTGCACCTAAAGAGTGTATCCGTGGTCTTCCCAATAGGAGATTAAACTTGGCAAGTATATCTAAAACTTAGAACTCAACTTCAAAACTGGCGGTTCCCACAGTCCTCAGGAGCTTGATTGTAATAATCACTTTTCTTTGGGTGTTGTAGTAGGCTCAAATTGCTTTGTTGGAAGGGGTGAACTCTAAAGATTCAATGTCGAAGTCTTGAACAGTGCATAGAAGACAACCTGGCAAAATAAGACCCGTACCCGACCAAAAAAAACCTGGGTACGGATATATATTTTGAAGACCTATTGAAAACAAACTTATTACTAAACCCGGGTACGGGTATATATTTTAAAGACCTATTTTTTCCCTGTCACTCCGGTTGGGATACGGTTTACCCGGATTTCAGGGTATATATAAAAACACATTAGTTGTTTTTCCCTAACCTAACCCTTCATTTCCCTCTTTTTCTCTCAATGTAACACTGGCCCAAGCTGCCACAATCCCTTTCGCTCGGTATGCACCGGTGACCATAACTGGCGACCAGTGATTGGCTACCTCAGAGCCCTCAGCCCTTACTTTGTTTAAGGCCACTCAGACATATGCCACTGATTGAAGCCCACATCTGTCACCAATCGAATCCCATATCCACTGCTGCCACTGCATTCAAAGGTTCACCATCCTCTTTCCTTTCATACATCGACATCATCGATAGCCTTGACCACCCCCCGGCCACTTTCACTATCACAGATCAATGATCTGCCACCAATCTTCCAGTCCACCACCGATTGAGAACATTTGATGTTGTATCTGTGCGAAAATTTAATTGTTGTATTTTGGATTGTTTGTGGGGAACGAGATTATATTTTGTTGGAACTTAATTGTTATATTATAGATTGTGGGTGGGGAATGGGTTATGGTATTTTTTATTTAACATGTTACTTGATGTAATCTTTAGTTTGTAATTTTTCATTTTTGTGAAATTGAAAATAATTCTAACTCCTCTTAAAAATAGAAAACATACTAGCTAAAAGAAGCAAAAGAAAAAAAAATATATGCCTAACTTGAGAGAAATTTTGTTTATTAAAAAAATCATAAATTTAATAATTTACCCACGAGTAATACCCGACTCGCAAGGATAGAGTACAAGATTTAAAAAAGATACCTGGGAAAAATGGGTTACTTTATCTGACCCCGTTTTACCCAGACTCAATCGAATATTACTAGTACCCGACGGTTTTACCTATTTGTCGGGTCTACTTACTAAGCGATTTGATGAAGGCTTGACGTCAAGTGTATGAAGTAGATAACAAACCCCAAATAAAAGGGTTTGCATGGGTTTGCTTTAACTGTCTTAGGACTTCATCATCAGCAGGGTCTGCATGGGGTGCAGCCTGGTCCACTCATCCTGGTCAGGTTAGGTGGGATACCTCGACGTTGCATCGGAAAATAAAATCAGTTTCTTCATCATATTCTTCCCTGGTAGAGAAGGCCTGGTCTTCCATCAATTCTTTTCATGTAATCATATAAAAAAACTGAGGCAGAGAATCACGTATTGAAACTGACTTCCAAACTGGCTGACTGAATAAAGATGGTCTGATCCATAACTGGTTGGCAATCATCAATGCAGTTAACCCTGTGAGGAGGCAGGGGTTTTTTCTGGACATTTGGCTTTGTGGGGGGAGACTTTGCCCTTAGAAATGAGGTCTTGTATGACATGTCGAAGAGTTATGCATCTCTCTGTAGAGTGTCATTTCCCTTGATGATAAGCGCATGAAGCATGAATATTGTATCCTTCCAGTATCATTGTTGGCATGGGGCGTAGGCGGTAGCTTTGTTATCATCCTCCTCTTTAACAACTGCTAGCTTTAGGCAATGGAGCATTCAATGGCGTGATCTTCCTCCTAGGCTCTACAGTGGCCTCTCATGACACAACTAGGGGTGATTGCACATTGTTGACATTGTTTGCAGTGGTTGGCTTGGCTGCACATTAGAACTCCTCGGACCTGCTCAGTATACCCCTGGCTTCAACTCACGAGAGACGGTTCCATTATTGATGGCATCTTCTATTTGTATGAGGGATCACATCAATTCTTTGAACGACGTGTGATGATGGCAAAAGATATAGTCATGGTATATCAGAAGCATATTGTTCCTGACAATATCCACTTTCTCTTCCTCCATCGGACAGTTCACCGCCTGAACGGCCTTATTTCTCTATCTCATAATGAAGGCTGATACTGACTCTCTTGGTTCTTGCTTTATGGTCTCTCCAAGTAATGTCTAAGTCGGCATTGTATTGGTGCTGTTTCACACACTCTCTCATGAATTCCTCCCAAGTCCGAACTCGGACTTCATCTAATATGAGGAACCAAGGAGAGGCAGCCCCCAAGAGGGTATGGTGGAATAACTGTATTAAACTCCAAAAGGGGTTAGCGCACGCATGTACATCTTGACATGGATTTTTGGGTCCATGGTCCCGTCAAACTTATCCATCTCTGGCATCTTGACATTTTGAGACAATGTATCCTCAGGGTTCATAGTTAGGGCATTGAGGTCTAGAGGGTCGATGCTTTCCTTATTCTTGCAATTTAGCATTCAAGCCCCACCAGTTTATCTTCCCACTCAAGAATTGCAGGGGGTTCACTTGCTCGTCCTTAGACTCATATTGCCAATCAAACCCCAGACCCTTATTCTTGTCATCTTTCTTCCCCTCTCGCCTCATCCTCTTGTTCTTTCTTACCCATCCTCTTGAGGTTGTCAATTTTCTCGTCTTTTTAAGAATATTGATCCGTCAAAGTTACCAAACCGTTCTGAAGATCGTTCTATTGTTAACTAACAATAGGGACCAAAAATGTGATCTATGGAAATTCCTTAGTCATTGATAGCTTCTCGATTGAGTTACGATACCAACCATGCTTAGCCTTAACTGTATATATAGAGAGATTTGTCAAAAATTTAATCACAAATGCCACATAGATCGAGCTGGCTGGTTCACACCCTAATGGGAGTGAAGGGAATTTTTTTTGGGTTTTTTTTTTTTTAATGTTGAGGGGCAAGACTAACTAACCGATCAGTTACCTAGGATAGAAAACCGGCCGGTTGGTAAGTGAGTTCAGGGTATATTTCTGGGAATTTTCTAGAAGAAACTGGGTTTTGGCTAGCCGTTCAGTCATGCTGATGGATAAACCGGTCAGTCGGTCATTGAGATTAGGGTTCGTTTTTGGGAATTTTTTTCGAGAAGGTAAGGTTCTGACCAACTGTTAGGTTATCCTAATGGATAAACCGACATGTGGAGCAGTGGGGTTAGGGTTTGTTTCTGAGATTTTTTTGGAGGATAGGGTTCTGACTAACCATTCAGTCATCCTGATGGATAAACTGGCAGGTTCATCAGTGGGGTTAGGGTTTGTTTCTGGGAATTTTTCTGGAGAGTAAGGTTCTGACTAATCATTCGGTCATCTCGATGGATAAACCAGATAGTTGATCAGTGGGGTTAGCGTTGGTTTCTGGGAATTTTTCAAGAGGGTGAGGTTCTGACTAACAGTTCGGTCATCATGATGGATAAACTGGCCCGTTGATTAGTGGGGTGGATTAAGGTATAAACAGGCCAATTTTAAATTTTGCAAGCAGTGCACCTACAGACTAACCATCTAGTTAGGAGCACGGTTAACCGACAAGTTTGTTTCCCTTTTTGAGAAATTACCACGCTGAATGGTCCGAGTGTATGGTTTTCTCTCAACGCCGGTGTAATGGTCACTTCGGGCTCAACTGTACCATACACCTCCCACCCATACTAGGAAGTTAATAATGGATGATCACCAATACACAAACAAGTCATTTGATATACCAAGAAGGCCAGTAGGTCCCTTTAGTACAAGGTCATGGAGTTGAGGGTATAATCAAAAGATCACCTTGAGACTAGGAGTGCCAAGGGCTTTAACCATTGCCCTCGTGCGGGTGGTTAGGGTAAGACGTCCAAATTTCTGAGGTATGCAAATAAAAGTGAAATACCGCAATTATATTACATTATACAACACTAGAAAATACAACAAGGCCAACAAATCAATGAAAAATTTTAAGTCTAGTCCTCTTATTTTAGTCCCCAGCGGCTGTAGTTAACCGCCTCGAAAAAAATCCCTGGGAGAGAGGAGTGTAGGAGTCACCATCTTATTTAGTAAGGAAAAATAAGAAAAACCTTAGAAATGACTCTAAAATGTTCAAAAGGATAATTGATCTATCGAAAATAGGGAGAGAGGTTCAGGGACTGAGTTTTGCAGCGGGAAAGTTTTAGGCACCCGTCACACCCTTTCGGTCTCTACTTCATTCTACTGACTTTTGACCTTAAAAACATGTAATGCACAAAATGTACTGAAACTTACCTTGAGTTTATTTTTGGGATAATTACAACAATGTCCCTGAAGTTAGGTAAAATTACAGTCAAGGACACTAAGTTTCAAAATGTAACATACTTTGACCAAAAACGTTAAAAAGGTAACACTCGTGTCCATCACAGGGTTCCGTAAAAAAAGTTTACTTTTTTATGATGTCATCATTACGTACTTTTAAAATAACAATAATGCCCTTGTACTCTATATACTAAATAATTTTTAAAATTTTCAAATTAGGATTTCAAACCTTAATTTGAAAATTAGGGTTTTAAAACCCTAATTTGAAAATTAGGATTTTTATATTAGGGTTTCAAACACACTATCACACCCCATTTCCCCGCTATCGTCGCCCCTGCCCCTTACCCCACCATCACTGCCTTCACGGCACCTCAACACCACTAGCTAATTGCATGGCTTATGACCTAGATCTTGTCCAGTTTCGGCCAACAAAAAAGGTATCACCTCAAGAGAAAGAGACTGAAGTAACTCGCATATCTTGGATGAGGGAGGGGTTGCGGCGCTACGGCAGGGTTAGGCTAGGAAGGGTTTGCGGCGGGTTGGGCGAGGGAAGGGCTACGACGCTATGGAGGGAGGGAGAGGGTAGCAGTGGTGGGGTAGGGGAGGGTGGTGGCAGCAGCGGGTAGGGTTGTGGGAGGGTGGTGGGTAGGGTGGGAGGGGAAGGATTGGGGAAGAGAGAGAGAGAGTAAAGTTTAGAGAGAGGGTTACACCGGGAGAGGGGAGGGGGGCATTAGCGGCAGGGTAGGGGAAGTTGGTGGCAGCAGCGGGAGGGTTGGCAGGAGGGTGGGGTAGTAGCGACAGGGTGGGTGGAGGTGGTGGGTGGGGTGAGAGGGGAGGGGTGTGGGGAAAGAAAGGGGGAGAGAGAGAGAAGTTCAAAGATGAAAGTAATGGCATTTGAAAAAAAAATAGAAATCAAAGATGGAAGTCATGGCATTTGAAAAAAAATAGCTTTCTAACTTAAGGGCAATAAAGACATTTTTAAAACCCGTTAGGGTTTTAAGATTCTATTTGGCCATCGGACATAAGTGTGATTTGTCTAAACTAATGGACACGCCTGTAATTTTACCCTAACCTCAGGAACTTTGCTATAATTATCCCTTTATTTTTATATTTTTTTTGCTTGAACCCGACATCGGGGGCCGAATTGCCTACATATCCAGTAGGACTAACTTGAATCAAAACCATAGTAGTTTCACTCTGGTCTTACAGGAAGTAATCTACATTTCAGTTTTAGACTTAGCCAAAGAAATGTAAAAGACTCTTTGTTATTTTTAAGATAAAAAAGTGACTACAGGATTAGGAGACGCTTCCAAATGATTTTTTTAGACTGGAAAGCTAATAAAGTTACCTTTTAAACTAGCTTGTCTCGAAGAGTCAGGGACACACTCTGAATGATCCACGATGAAAAGACTAACAAACTTTATCAAATGAATATCAGTGGCTAAAATTCTCAAGAGAGATAGTGTATCACTTTATCGGGAATAAGCTTCAGGACCCCAGAAATGAAAGGCTAACAGCTCTATTCGTAGAGTTCTGGGTTGCAGAATCTAATAAGATTAGCTATGCCAATCTGTAAGCCTGAAGATAAGTCATAAATATTGGATAAAGTCGCAGATTAACAAAAGTCAATTAACTGGCCGGTTCATAAATTAAAAATTATTTTTCCTGCTTTCGAGTCATTATCTGACACTAATTTCAATAATAATCTCTAATTTTGCAGATGAAATGTACCAGATTTAGTATTTATCACTTTTAACTATATAAATCATGGATTTAATCTTTGTATTAGGGATAATTCAAAGAATATTTTTTGAAATTTTATAGACAGACTAAAATGAACTAATTTAATTTAGAAAATGGACTGAACTAGCACAATTGGACCGGACTGGACCACTAGACAAGGCTGAACTATTGCTCTAGACAAAATCACTAGACCTGGCAGCTGGACCGTGATACATTCATACCCCGAACGTAACAAAAAAATTATTTAACACTGAGTTGATTAATTAACGGGAATTATTTTATCGAGTAACGTCCTATTGGCGTTAATTAAGTGGCGGGAAGTGCGAAGAGGTGTCAGTGTAGCTTTGGGGTCAAAGTGGAATTTTCCTAATTTAGAGGGGCAGAAAGTTAATTACATAAGTTTAGGGGTCATTTTATAAATATGAAAACCATTAGGGTCAATTCATAAATTTTGAAAAAAAGCATGCCCAGATGCCAAGTGTTCAAGGAGAAATTATTACCAGTTGCCACCTGTTCATACCCTATTCTGGTAAGACCAGTAGGGCCCGCTAGGGGACCCACTTTGCACGACACATCACCCAGTCGACAGTCAGTTATTCAACCCTCACAGGCCGGTCAAAGCGTCACATAATCAAGTCACGTGCTTTTTCTCATTGAGAAGCAACCTTGGTATGCCTTCCCCCCCCAAGGCGGTCGGCCACCCAAAAGGGGTCGACCACCTACCTTGACGACCGACGTTCATCGCCCTTGGTCGCGCGCCGTAGTCACAGCGACCTTCTTCGCCCACGTTCGCGCTCCAACTCCGCAACTCTTGTCGCCCACGCTCCAACTCCGTGACTCTCGTCGCTCGCGTGCCATCTCCGCGACCTTCGTCGCCCGCATCCGATGACAGCTTCGTGACTCCCGTCGCTCGCACACCTTCGTCACCGCGCCCATGCGCCACAATCATGTCACAGGCTTTCGGGCATCACACTTATTCACCACACCATGCGCCCCCACCATAGACGTGGAACATGCTTCGACCCACTCTCCAGATGGTGCGACATTCCGGGGGCTCCGCTCGTAGTGCTCCGGCACGAGGACCCCTCATTACAGCATGGGCTTGGCGTCATCACGGGCTTAGCGCCATCGCCGGCTCAATCAAACTGCGGGATGGGCTTCGTGCCGTAGCCGGCTCAATCACCGGGGGCTCTGGCCCTCACAGCAGGATAGGCTCGTAACCCTGGAGCCATCGTCGACACAACCTTGAAGCCACTAACATCACACTTACTGGGAGCTTTGATGTGAAGACTTCACCGCAACGGACCCTAAGCACCAAGCGGCGACCATGGTCACTCATGTTACTCATGTTGCTGTTGATCGTTAACACCACCAGGGCAATGACCCACGGGTCACTTCGGGACGGGACCAGGTCCTTGGAGGGCATCGCGCCTAGTCCGCCTGCAGTTGGCTATAGGGGTAACCCTCACCGCTGTCAGGTTCTCTGCGCATCTCTTGACGCACCTCGTGGGATTCCGTAAGGGCTTGGACTGGAGGCTGGGCAACAGGCTACTCTAACCATGCTACCGCGGCATGATCAGTCTCCTCAGACAGGCAAAGAGATGTTGCAAGGGTAGGGCAACATGAACTTAGGGACCGGTAGTCCCAACAAAGAATCAGTACTTTGGCCCCCTGGCGACGTGTAGTTCCCAGGGGGTGACACATGTCAACTTATGATACATGCACATTTTTGCCTATAAATAATGGACTTTGGAGCTTTTCCAATGATCTTTCTCTCAATTGAACATTTTACTTTCTCTCTCTAAAAAGACATTCTCTCTGGAATTCTAGTGAGAGAAACACACTTGGACCTCGGTCACCAGACCCTTGACGCTACATCCTTGACACAGACAGTCGATTGTCGCCCATGTTCGTCGTCTCCCTGCCTACGCGGCGCTGCCAGCTCTCACGACCTGTCTGGGGAGCCTTGCTCTCAGCCCTTACTCCGTCCTTGCTGTCTCCCGCTTTGCCTATCTGGAAGCTGACTCAGACTGCATCCTTTATGGCACCTCCACGTAGCATCGAACCCCTTTTCCGCATCAACACCACCTCATGCTAGGGTGGTGACTAAGTGAATGTGAAAATTTAAAAAATGATGGGTTGAATTTTCAGGTGAACAAAGAAGAGGGAAAAGAGAACAAAAAAAACCAAGAACAGAGGAGAAGAAATAGAAACAGAGAGCCAGATAGAGAACAAAGCTCGGGCAAGCGTTGAAGGGAAAATTTTCAGAATTTGCAAAGGGTAATCTCTCTACCCATTTCAGTTTGTATGTGTTGGACTGTGTGTATTCCTTGTGCGCAGGGTGTAGGAGGTAGGGTGATGAAGTTTGGATGGGTTAGTGGTTCGATGAGGATGTGACTGTGGTCTGTGCGTGTGAGTTGGTGTGTGTTCTGTGTGTATCTTGCAGCCGTGTGCGTGTGTTTTGTAGCCTATGTGGGCCTGGGAGCTTGGGTGGTGTGGGTAACTGTGTGTATGTCGAGTATGAGTGGTGTTGGTTTGGGCGAATGAGAGAAATAGGGCTATAGTAGTGCTAGGAGATGTTGCCGAAAGCAAGTGTTATGAGAGATTTAGGTGTAGGTGGGTGAATTAGTGGGTGGCAGAGTGTGTTTCAGTGTGTGCCATGGGGTGCGTGAGTGTGTGTTCTTGATCCGTGGGTGCCCATGTGTGTGAGTGATTGTGATGTATATATGTTTGATTGTGTGAGAGGTGGTGTTAGAATGAATTTAGGTGAGGCATAGAGGTTAAAAAGTGGTTAAGTGTGTGTTTGTGAGCTGTGTGTGTGGGTGATGGGTTTCGGCAGTGAGTGGAGGGAGGAAGAAGACATTGTAGGTGTGAAAAAGGTGTAACAGTGTGTGAAATTTGAATAGTAGTCGTTTTCGTCTCTAAAATGGAATTTATTTAAACAGTTTTTTTCACGAATTATAAAAAATAGCTAGAGCTAGATTTAGGCAAAGTGCAAAAAGAAGATCCCAGATATTTTTAGGAGATTTACATCGAGGAACAATTTCAGACTTTTTCGAGGACGGGAAAGGGGTAAACCGCTTATGGGGAACCGTGAAACTTTACAATGTAATTAAAAATATCAAACGATCGCGATTTGGTGCTAAAATTTTATGGCCACCTTAGGATGTTGATAAGTTTTTTTTCCCAAGATTTTGGGCATTCTAAGGTCGTTTGCTATCTTTTCGTTGAACAGGCTTTTAAGCGCTCGGTCCGGACACCGGTTTGTGATTTTCGGGCAAAAATTTTTTAAAATACTTTTTAGCTTGGGAATGACTTCAGGAGGGTAAAAATAATGTTTTTAAGTACTTTTGAGATTTGTTTGGTGCTGGGAACCCTCGTGGGGGGCATTTTATTAAATTGCCACCAGAGAGGGGTATTTTGGTAATTTTTTGGTAGAGTTTTTGATGGACTTTTAGTCTAGAAAGGGTGGTAAAACACCTGTAAGGTTGTTTTGGAGTTGATTTGAGGTGATTGGAGTGAAAGTGGACCTCGGGGGTATTTTGGTAATTTGTCACTAGACGGAGGGTATTTTGGTAATTTTACCGCGCGAACTCCGAACTTCCCGAATGCCATAATTGAGCGTTCTAAAAATAACAAGAAGCAAGGAATGAGATGAAAATCCCTAAATGAAGGGTATCAGCACTAGTGTGGTGCTCGGTTAGGTTAAAGACCTGACTGTTAGGTCGAAGTAACCGATCGCTATAGAACACAGTAAATAACTGATAAAATGAAAGTAGAATAATTTTATATTATGATGGTTAGTGTCTAACGAGTAAAATCTTATTTGAATAGGTGACCCTGCTCGCGGCATTTTGAAATTATTAAGTTCGTCGGCTAAAATCCAGCCAGGTAAGGATAGTACGGTTCTCTATATGCTACGAATTTGCTCCTTGTGGCATACGCCTCATTGATGATGTGAATTATGATGAATGTTTTCTAGTGAATATGAGGTATCGGGGGTTGTTGTGCCAGTACCTCTCATGTCTTGAAATGTAGTTATGGTTTTCGATCAGTTTGTTCCCTAGTCTACTCTGTGCGCGTTATTAATAACTCCAAGTCATTTTGTTGATCCCCGATCGCGTGTATGACCAAAATTTCTTGTTAAGTGGTTTGTTGATCGAGGACATAGGGTGGACCATGTTCCCTTAGTCTGTCCAGTTGTTGTTATATGTGTGCTTTGGCGATATCGTGGTTCGGGGACGAACACTCTTCGTGAGTTCCCTTCTTGTGCTTGATGTCTCCTTTATTTGTCTGAGACTGAGATGAACATCCCAGAGTACGGGACATTATGTGAAGAGAGGGCCAGTGAAACGTAATCACTGGCAAACAGGATGTAGGGTGCGCGGTTCAAGTCAGTCGTGTCTATTGAGTCCAGTCAGTCCGGTTGATGTCTGCATTGCATTTGACTTTATTATGACATTGTGATTTTAATGGCTTATATTTTATTGATGTTTAATTTGGCGATTTAGTGTTCACGTGCATTGTAGTCGGTCAGTCAGTTCGGCCAGTCCAGTTCATTAAATGTGGTGATAATGTTCTTCTGTTGGGCCTTAAAGTCGCTCAATCTGACTAAAAGAAAAGGAAACATGTTGCTTGATCGATTGAATTAAGTTTGTGTCATCCTTTGAAATTCTGGATTCTTGATATCGTTGAGATTGATTATCATTTCTCCTAAGGCTGCCACTTCATTGTCTGCGTTGTTCCTCATATTATCTTTACTGGGCGATATGCACTCATTCCTTACTTGTAATGTTTCAGGCAGTCAGGGCGAAGTAGGGGAAACTTCGAGGAAAGGGAAGGAGAAGGCATTTAATCAGTAGACCGAAAAGTAAGGCGGCAATGCGTATTTTGGGAACTAGACATTTTGTTTAAATATTTCCGTTGTGCTCATGTTGAGCTTTACGATGAAAATTTTTGTAAGGATGGATTTTTGTGTATGTTTAAGGATGTTTTTAGAATTGCTCTGTATCGACAGGGTTTATAATGCAGTCATGACTGACAATTTTGGCTCTGGTGACATCACTAGGGTTGGGGGTGTCACAGGTTGGTATCAGAGCATAGGCATATGATCCTATAGACTAGGCGTAGATATTAAGCGTTTACAGGGGCAGAAAAGTGCCGAAGTTACCTGTATCGTGTTGTAAGTCTGATGTGAGTTTGTATGCCTTGCAGGAGATTATGGCTGCAGCGGGATGGATTGATGAGCACGTCATGGCCGAGGACGAGGAGGAGGAAGATCCTGAGGAGGACCCCTGGTCAATTGACGAAGAGCCCGTGGAAATAGATTTGTCGGGACCAGAGGATGGGGAGGAAGAGCAGGAAGAGACTGAACCTGAGGTGCCAGTGGGATTTGTGAAGGTTGGTAACAGTGTGTATCGGGCACATCGGATGGAAAACTTTTGGAAACAAAGGTATATCAAGGTGAAGAGGGAAAGGGATCACCCGGTGTATCAGGCGAAGGAGATGCGAGCTATGGAGGGGCAGGAGGTAGAAAGGTTAGAGCGACGTCGTCATGAGGATGTGGCACGAGTGAACAAAAGGGAAGAGTATACCTTTGATGCGGGGAGAAGGGTGGTTCGGATGATGCAGGATAGGTTATGAGAAACTCATCCGGCGAGGCCGATGCCGAGGGATCGGCGGGAAATGCTCCTTGATGAAGAGTATTGATACACGGTACTCGCTCAGGAACGGAATAGGTTTTCTCCAGTTTAGAACGAGAAGGAAAAGGATGGACGGGTAACGTGTAAAAATGTATAAAGTTGACTACTGATGTGTATGAATGTATAGGGTTGACTGTTGATGTATATGCTTGTATAACGTTAACTATAGGTTGTAACTGTTGTCTGTACCAAATGTATGTTGTACAAATGAAATATTGTACTTACTGGTGTAGAAGATGTTATACTTAAGAATGTTAATTGTGTTTATATAAGGAATGGCTCGTCAATTACGGAACCGGGTGATACCCCTAGTGGAGGAAGCTCCTAACTTAAGAAGGCCACCTACGGAAGCATCTTCGGCATGTGCTGGGGGCGAGAATGGGGAACATGTGGAAGCTGAAGTGGAAAATAATAATAGAGAGGATTTAAGAAGAGAACTGGTAGGACTGTTGCGAGAGATTGTAGGAACTCTTGCTGCATAGCCAGTAGTGGTGGTTGCGCATGTGCCGATAGAGGGAAAGAAAGATTGTAAATTTCGAGACTTTTAAGATGTTCACCCCAATGAGTTTCACGGGGGTAGTGACCCGATCAAGGCAGTGGCTTGGGTTCGGGAAACGGAAAGGGCTTTGGAGATAACGGGGTGTGAAAAGCACCAAAAAGTGGTTTTTGCAACCCACATGCTGAAGGGAGCGGTTGGTTACTAGTGGGATGTGCAAAAATAAGTTGAGGAAGGGAAAAAGTCCGACCGCCCCTAAGTTACCTAGAAGCGTTTTAAATGGGTATTTAATGAAAAATATTTTTCCGTGACAGTGCAGAATAAATTGGAGACAGATTTTCTGAACCTGAAGCAGAAGGAGAAAACGGTAGAGGAATACATACGATAATTTGATGAATTAGCACGTTTTGCCACGCATCAGGTGATTACGGAAGAACGGAAAGTTAGAAGGTTTGAGGAAGGGCTGAGACAACCCTTAAAAAGAATTGTCAAAAGTTTTCAACTACATACCTTCATCGAGGTTGTGGAGAAAACTCTGCTAATAGAAGTGAAAAATAAGGAAGCCTGGGAGGAAAGAAAAGAGCAAGGCAGGAAGAGAAATAATTACTAGCAACGGCCAAGAGATAGCGGGAAGAAATTCAAAAAGAGGATGGAGGAAGGGAAGTTCAGGCAAGGTTCGGGTCAAGCGGCAAATATAGAATGTAGGTGGTGTTGACTGAAGCATGAAGGCACAAATTGTATTAAAGCAATAGGAGCATGTTTCAAATGTGGTCAGCAAGGTCATAGGGCAAATGACTGCAAGTTAAATCAGAGGGTTTCCTTCCAGTGCCAGTAGCCAGGCCATAATGCAAAGGAGTGCCCGCAGCGGAAGATGATGGCTCTAGAGGGAAGGCCACGGACAACGGGCCTGCTAATGCTATTAACCTGAAGGAAGCCTTGAAATCAGAGGACGTCGTGATAGGTACATTCCCTGTATGTTCACATCAGGCTATGATACTATTTGATTCGGGTGCCACACACTCTTTTGTTTCTCTAGCATTTGCTAATAAGCTAAATGTACCTGAGCAACCATTGAATACAGTATTAACGGTTAACATACCTAGCGGACACGCCCTTTTCGCTACTAAATATATAGGCAGTGCCCGATACAGATCTCTGGTCAGATACTATATACTGACCTTATACCCCTTGAGTTGGGAGACTTTTTGATGTTATACTTGGGATGGACTGGCTAGCGGCGCATGACGCTAATGTGGATTGTCGGCGTAAGAGAATACAATTAGTGATCCCAGGGAAACCTAAGGTGGTTATACAATGAGATCGGTCAGTTCGACCTCCTTACTTAATGTTAGCGATAGAAGCACGCCGTTGTATTCGTAAAAGATGTCAGGGGTATCTGGCACAGGTATATGACACTCGAGCTAGTGAACCGCAATTGGATCAGATTCCAATAGTATGTGAATTTTCGGATGTTTTTCCCCCAGACCTTCCAGGGTTACCACCGGATAAAGAGATTGAGTTTGGTATCAATGTGGTTCCAGGAACCTGTCCTATATCAAGAGCCCCTTATAGGTTGGCACCAACGGAAATAGTGGAGTTAAAGAACCAATTGGAGGAGTTATTGAACTTGGGTTTTATTCGCCCCAGCGTGTCTCCGTGGGGAGCCCCGGTGTTGTTTGTAAGAAAGAAAAGATGGAACGATGAGGCTGTGTATTGACTATCGTGAGTTAAATAAAGTAACCATACGGAATAAATATCCTTTACCTCGCATAGATGACCCTTTTGATCAATTAAAAGATGCGAAGTATTTTTTGAAAATTGATCTTAGGTCTGGATACCATCAGTTGAAGATAAGGAAAGATGACATAGCGAAAACTGCTTTTTGAACCAGATATTAACACTACGAGTTTCTGGTAATGCCATTTGGGCTGACTAATGCCCCTGCGGCCTTTATGGACTTGATGAATAGGACGTTTCAAAAATATTTAGACAGTCGTGTCATCGTATTTATTGATGATATTCTGGTCTACTCCAAGAGTAAGGAAGAGCATGCCCAACATTTGAGGCAAATATTGCAGATTCTCCGAGAACGTAAATTGTACGCCAAACTCAAGAAATGTGAGTTCTGGTTGGAGAAGGTACAGTTTACGAGACATATAGTGTCCTGTGAGGGCATACTTGTAGACCAGGGGAAAGTGGAGATGGTGTTGAGCTGGGAATGTCCAACGTTGGTGTTTGAAATTCGAAGCTTCCTAGGCTTAGCGGGATACTATTGGAGATTTATTAAGGACTTTTTGAGAATAGCATCCCCATTGGCAAATCTGACCAAGAAGAACGTGAAGTTTACCTGGACGGAGAAGTGTGAAAATAGCTTCCAGGAACTAAAAAGAAGGTTGGTGATGGCGCCTGTTCTGGCGTTACCATCAGGTCTAAAAGGATTCGTCATTTTTCGCGATGCATCTCGGGAGGGGTTAGGTTGTGTCCTTATGCAACATGGCAAAGTAATTGTGTATGCCTCTAGACAGTTGAGGAACCACGAAAGGAATTACCTAACGCATGATTTGGAGTTGGCAGCAGTAGTGTTTGCACTAACAATATGGCAACATTACCTGTATGGGGTTGCGTGCGAGATATACACCGACCATAAGAGTTTAAAGTATATATTTACCCAAAAAGAATTGAATATGAGACAAAGAAGATGGTTAGAACTCTTAAAGGATTATGATTGCGTTATCAAATATCACCCCGAAAAAGCTAATGTGGTGGCGGATTCACTTAGCAAGAAGCGAATGGGGAATCTAACTGCAATGATTACCACACAAAAGACTATCATTGAAGATTTGAACAAACTCGAGATTGAAGTTTGAGTTTGGGGAGAAGGAGGGGGTAACCTGTTTCAGATAGAGGTCAGACCGACACTTTATGATCGGATCAAGGAAGCTCAAAGTCGAGATGAAAAACTACGGGAAATCCGGTAGGGTTTCAAGAGAAATAAGAAAGAGAAATTTGATTGCGATAAGGAAGGCATTTACCGGTATGAGGGTCGAATATATGTGTCGTTTGTCAGAGAGTTAAGGACGGAGATTATGACAGACACACATAAATCTAAATATTCGATCCATCTAGGAGAAACAAAGATGTACCGTGACCTACGACAGAATTTTTGGTGGCCTAGGACGAAAAGAGATATATCAGGATTTGTATCTCGATGCTTGACCTGTCAACAAGTGAAGGTAGATCATAAAAAGGTTGCCGGACTACTGCAACCACTCCCTGTACCTGAGTGGAAGTAGGAACACATTACGATGGATTTCGTATTGGGGTTGCCACGCACAACCAGTAAGAATACAGCTATCTGGGTGGTAGTAGACAGGTTGACCAAAACAGCTCGGTTTGTTCCTATTCGAGAAGGGTATTTTATGGAAAGACTAGCTCGAATCTACATCAAGGAGGTAGTTAGCCGTTGCGAGGTGCCGGTAACCATCGTATCCGATAGGGATGCGAGGTTCACCTCAAGATTTTGGAAGAGTTTCCAAGAAGAGATAGAAACGAAGTTGACCATGAGTACTGCCTTTCATCCTCAGACAGATGGTCAATCCGAACGTACCATACAGGTATTGGAAGATATGTTAAGGGCATGCATTATTGACTTTGGTGGAGCCTGGGATGAACAATTACCCCTGATTGAGTTCTCGTATAACAATAGTTATCATACGAGTATTGAAATGTCTCCCTATGAAGCATTGTACGGCAGAAGATGTCGTAGTCCAATATGTTGGGATGTGGTGGGAGAAAGGAGATTGTCCCGCACAGAATTGTGTAAAGAAATGGAAGATAAGGTGAAGGTGATCCGAGAAAGGATACGCACTGCACAAGATCGACAGAAAAGCTATGCAGATAAGAGACGGGTAGGATGCTCGAATTTGAAGTAGGGGACATGGTGTTTTTGAAAGTATTGCCATGGAAAGACATTATGCGATTCGGGAAGCAATGGAAATTGAGTCCGAGATATATTGGACCATTTAAGGTTTTGACGAGGATTGAGACGGTAGCGTACAGGCTTGAGCTACCACCAGAATTGAACCAGCTACATGATGTGTTTCATGTTTCGATGCTTAGGAAGTATGTTCCTAACCCAACACATGTGTTCCAACTGGAACCAGTAGAGTTCCAACTAGAACCAGTAGAGATTCGAGAAAACTGTCATATCCAGAGGTACCTGTGGAAGTGGTCGATAAGAAGGAACATGTGTTACGTTCTAAAGTAATACCGGTGGTTAAGGTCATTTGGAGAAATCACACGCTAGAGGAGGCCACCTGGGAACCTGAAGCGCTGATGCGGTATCGTTATCCGCATCTCTTTGCTGAACAAGGTTTGTCTTAATTTTAAGGACAAAATTTATTTAAGGGGGAGGGTGTGATACCCTCATACCCTGAACATATCAAGAAAATTATTGAACACTGAGTTGATTAATTAACGGGAATTATGTTATCGAGTAACGTCCTATTGGCGTTAATTAAGTGGCGGGAAGTGGGAAGAGGTGTCAGTGTAGCTTTGGGGTCAAAGTGAAATTTTCCTAATTTAGAGGGGCAGAAAGTTAATTACATAAAGTTTAGGGGTCATTTTATAAATATGAAAACCATTGGGGTCAATTCATAAATTTTGAAAAAAAAGCATACCCAGATACCAAGTGTTCAAGGAGAAATTATTACCGGTTGCCACCTCATGCTAGGGTGGTGACTAAGTGAATGTGAAAATTTAAAAATGATGGGTTGAATTTTTGGGTGAACAAAGAAAAGGGAAAAGAGAACAAAAAAAAACAAACCAAGAACAGAGAAGAAGAAATTGAAACAGAGAGGCAGACAGAGAACAAAGCTCGGGCAAGCGGTGAAAGGAAAATTTTCAAAATTTGCAAAAGGTAATCTCTCTACCCATTTCAGTTTGTATGTGTTGGACTGTGTGTATTCCTTATGCGCAGGGTGTAGGAGGTAGGGTGATGAAGTTTGGACGGGTTGGTGGATTGATGAGGATGTGACTGTGGGTCTATGCCTGTGAGTTGGTGTGTGTTCTGTGTGTATCTTGCAGCCGTGTGCGTGTGTTTTGTAGCCTATGTGCGCCTGAGAGCTTGGGTGGTGTGGGTAACTGTGTGTATGTCGAGTATGAGTGGTGTTGGTTTGGGCGAATAAGAGCATTGGGGCTGTAGGAGTGCTAGGAGGTGTTGCCGAAAGTAGGTGTTATGAGAGATTTAGGTGTAGGTGGGTGAATTCGTGGGTGGCAGAGTGTGTTTCAGTGTGTGCTATGGGGTGCGTGAGTGTGTGTGTTCTTGATCCGTGGGTGCCCATGTGTGTGTGTGATTGTGATGTATATATGTTTGATTGTGTGAGAGGTGGTGTTAGAATGAATTTAGGTGAGGCATAGAGGTTAGAAAGTGGTTAAGTGTGTGTTTGTGAGCTGTGTGTGTGGGTGATGGGTTTCGGCAGTGAGTGGAGGGAGGAAGAAGACATTGTAGGTGTGAAAAAGGTGTAACAGTGTGTGTGTGTGTGTGTAATTAGAATAGTAATCGTTTTCGTCGCTAAAATGGAAATTTATTTAAATAGTTTTTTTTACGAATTATAAAAAATAACTAGAGCTAGATTTAGACAAAGTGCAAAAAAGAGACCCCAAATATTTTTAGGAGATCTACATCAGGGAACAATTTCAGATTTTTCCGAGGACCGAAAAGGAGTAAACCGCTACAGGGAATCATGAAACTTTATAGAGTAATTAAAAATATCAAACGGGAGCAATTTGGTGCAAAAACTTTTATGGGGACCTTAGGATATTGATAAGTTTCTTTTCCCAAGATTTTGGGCCATTCTAAAGTCGTTTGCTATCTTTTCGCCGAACAGGCTTTTAAGCACTTAGTCCGGACACTAGTTCGTGATTTTCGGACGAAAATTTTCTAAAATACTTTTTAACTTGGGAATGACTTTGGGAGGGTAAAAATAACGTTTTTAAGTACTTTTGAGATTTGTTCGGTGCCGGGAACCCTCGTGGGGGGCCATTTTAGTAAATTGCCACCAGAGAGGGGTATTTTGGTAATTTTTGGTAAAGTTTTTGATGGACTTTTAGTCTAGAAAGGGTGGTCAAACACCTGTAAGGTTGTTTTGGAGTTGATTGGAGTGATAATGGACCCCAAGGGCATTTTGGTAATTTGCCACTAGACGGAAGGTATTTTGGTAATTTTACCAGGCGAACTCCAAACTTCGCGAATGCCTTAATTGAGCATTCTAAAATAACAAGAAGCGGGGAATGGGATGAAAATTCCTAAATTAAAGGTATCAGCACTAATGTGGTGCTCGGCTAGGTTAAAGACCTGACTGTTAGGTCGGAGTAACCGACCGCTATAGAACACGATAAATAACTAATAAAATGAAAGTAGAATAATTTTATATTATAATGGTTAGCGGCTAACGAGTAAAATCTTATTCGAATAGGTGACCTTGCTCACGGCGGTTTGAAATTATTAAGCTCGTCGGCTAAAAGCCAGCCAGGTAAGGATAATACGGTTCTCTGTATGCTACGAATTCGCTCCTCGTGGAATACGCCTCATTGATGATGTGAAGTATGATGAACGTTTTCTGGTGAATATGAGGTATCGGTGGTTGTTGTGCCAGTACCTCTCATGTCTTGAAATGTTGTTGTGGTTTTCGACCAGTTTGTTCCTTAGTCTACTCCGTGGGCGTTATTAATAACTCCAAGTTATTTTGTTGATCCCCAGTCGCGTGTATGACCGGAATTTCTTGTTGAGTGGTTTGTTGATCGAGGACATAGGGTGGACCATGTTCCCTTAGTCCGTCCAGTTGTTGTTATGTGTGTGCTTTGGCGATATCGTGGTTCTGGGAGGAACACTCTTCGTGAGTTCCCTTCTTGTGCTTGATGTCTCCTTTATTTGTCTGAGACTGAGATGAACATCCCGGAGTACGGGACATTATGTGAAAGGAGGGCCAGTGAAACGTAATCACCGGCAAACAAGATGTAGGGCGCGCGGTTCAAGTCAGTCGTGTCGATTGAGTCCAGTCAGTCCAGTCGGTGTCTGCATTGCATTTGACTTTATTATGACATTGTGATTTTAATGGCTTATATTTTATTGATGTTTAATTTGGCGATTTAGTGTTCACGTGCGTTGTAGTCGGTCAGTCCAGTTAATTAAATGTGGTGATAATGTTGTTCTGTTGGGCCTTAAAGCCGCTCAGTCTGACTAAAAGAAAAAGAAAACATGTTGCTTGATCGATTGAATTGACGTTGTGTCATCCTTTGAAATTTTGGATTTTTGATATCGTTGATATTAATTATCATTTCTCCCAAGGCTGTCACTTCGTTGTCTGCGTTGTTCCTCGTATTATCTTTACTGTGCGATTTGCGCTCATTCCTTACTTGTAATGTTTCAGGCAGTCAGGGCGATTTGCGCTCACACATACAGCTCACAAACACACACTTAACCACTTTCTAACCTCTATGCCTCACATAAATTCATTCTAACACCACCTCTCACACAATCAAACATATATACATCACAACCACACAGACACATGGACACCCACGGATCAAGAACACACACTCACGCACCCCATGGCACCCACTAAAACACACTCTGCCACCCACGAATTCACCCACCTACACCTAAATCTCTCATAACACCTGCTTTCGGCAACACCTCCTAGCACTCTTACAGCCCCAATTCTCTCATTCGCCCAAACCAACACCACTCATACTCGACATACACACAGTTACCCACACCACCAAAGCTTCCAGGCGCACATAGGCTACAAAACACACGCACACGGCTGCAAGATACACACAGATCACACACCAACTCACACGCACAGACCCACAGTCACATCCTCATCGATCCACCAACTCATCCAAACTTCATCACCCTACCTCCTACACCCTGCGCACAAGGAATACACACAGTCTAAAACATACAAACTGAAATGGGTAGAGAATCCCTTTGCAAATTCTGAAATTTTTCCCTTCACCGCTTGCCCGAGCTTTGTTCTCTGTTTGGCTCTCTGTTTCTATTTCTTCTCCTCTGTTCTTGGTTTTTTTTTTTTGGTTCTCTTTTCCCTCTTCTTTGTTCACCCGAAAATTCAACCCATCATTTTTTAAATTTTCACATTCACTTAGTCACCACCCTAGCATGAGGTGGCAACTGGTAATAATTTCTCCTTGAACACTTGGCTTCTGGGTATGCTTTTTTTCAAAATTTATGAATTGACCCCAATGGTTTTCATATATATAAAATGACCCCTAAACTTTATGTAATTAACTTTCTACCTCTCTAAATTAGAAAATTTCCACTTTGACCTCAAAGCTACACTGACACCTCTTCCCGCCACTTAATTAACGCTAATAGGACGTTACTCGATAAAATAATTTCCGTTAATTAATCAACTCAATGTTAAATAATTTTTTTGATACGTTCGGGGTATGAGGATATCACACCAAACCGTTACCCCTCAGTTTGAAAAATTATGAACCCAACCAAACCAAAAACCATCGGTTTGAAAGGTTCAATTTGGTCAGTTTAAACGGTTCAGTTTGAATCGGTTTGCACCCACTTAAAAACGTTGTTCATTTGCAAACTATAGTTAGATCTAACAGTGATATAAAAAAAATTGAAATTATATGTTTTATAAATTGCATATAATCTTGTTACATTCGATATAGATGTATAAGAAAGGATGTGTAAATATAGAATATTTATTGGTCACAAATTTTTTGTGTTATAAGTGTTCTCATTATTTTCTTTTCTTATAACTACAAGATTTGTATATATGAATTTACTTACTACCGTATATGTTAAAATTATCAATTAATGTTATTAAATGTAAAGTAACATATTATAGGTCGATATCTGAATTGCCCCCGATAGAAAGTTTCCTGCAGTGGCCAATAACTTCGTTTTACATCTTGTATAGAGTGTCCATCATGTTCATGTCCTCCGAAGGTAATATTCGTAATGCAAAAATTAAAGTAAACACCACAAAATGCGATGCACTCTAACATGGAATATCAGAATACAATTCCTGTTGAGAACATTACTACTACTGCTTATACACATGACGCATCATATATACCCCTCCAAGGCATGGATAATTGAAAGACGCAGCCTTTTAAATTGAAACTGTCATAGCCGGCAAGCGGACATTAGAGTCTTTCAAACTCACAAAGACCATTCCAAAGAAGGGAACTCGCTATAGTAGAGAGGACATACATTTGATCATCCTCGTTCTCTCCAGTCCGTGACTCGGACTTCCTTTCTACTACCGAGTTTAGACCACATACTGTATAAAGGTCCATGGAAGGTGACGGCATAGTAACTCATCCTAGCCTGTGCATACTGGAAGTTCATTAAATGACCCCAAAACTGCGAATTTATGCTTCCCTTTATTCATTCTCTTTTTCGCTATGCACTTGCAGGCAAGAAGTGGAGATGCTTGATTAGTCAAGTATAATTTATTTCACATTAATTGCTGCAGCCATATTTCTCAATCTCTGAGAGATCTCTGAGAATGATGGTCTCTGACCAGGATCAGAGGCCCAACAACTTTCCATCAAAGATTTCCATTCAGGATCACACCAAGTTGGAATTTGTGGACGTAGTGTGTTGTTGACGATTCCTCCTACAAATTAGCATGAAAAAATTGATAATGACCAGCATTAAGCAAAACTAGGGCTTGTGAAGTACAAATAATGTATAAACTGAAAACAGCAGACATACAAGACAACAAAAGTGTACCAAAAAAATACAAGACAACAAAAGGAGAGTTATTAATGTGCTTGCGAGACACGTATACACGCATATGCGCACACACATACCGATCTGCATGGTATATACACAAACATTTCTCGAAGCCAATTATTCTGAGTGTCTGAAAGCGCCTAGATTTATAAAAAAAAAAAAGATGCAGATATCAACTTTAACTTAAGACTTCGTATAAACAGGCGCAATTAAGGTGCCGTTTGCCAATCTTTATTTCTCAGTTCATGGTTTTCATTTTCTGTTTAGGCAGCTAAAACGATAAAACTTCTCCGAAATAATCAAAATCAACAGAAAAAATCAAACTTCTCTTGAAACGCATATGTTCCTAATCTTCTGAACCAACCCTGCAAAACAGAATTTTGATCCATCATGCAGGCACAAGGCATACTGAAACTCACCACCTTCTCACCAACTTACTACCATTCGTGCAAATTTCAACCAGAGTTTTCCTGGAAACTGCAAAAAGAATGAGGTTGGAAGCCACTTATATGATTACGATTACTCACTATTTGGTAGGTTTCTGAGGACCTATCCTGCCTTCAAAATAAAGAATCAACCAAGATAACTGTCTACCACCAATAACTAGGTTACTGAGAACCTATCCTGCTTCAAAATAGAGAATCAACCATGACAACCACTGTCTGAACCACCAATAACTAAAATCACCGCCACCAATACCTCTCGAGCCTCCAGGAATCATTGTCAGAAAACCAACAATTGTCCATGATAATGGAACTGCCATTTTGGTATGGTGGAGCTTTGTACAGGATGAGTAAAGTCAGGAAGGATGCGACAGATTAAATTGAAAACCTGGTCGAATGGTGTCTTGTCTTATCAACATTCCCGTAGTGTTCAGTTGCTCGCCCTAGGTTGCTGAGAAAAAGAAGGTAAAGGTAATAACACTTTTGGGTATCTGGGTTTTTGTTTATTCTTCGGTCTATGAAGATCGCCAATCGTTTTTGCAGGGAAGTGAAACACCAAGAATATATCATGTTGTCTTGAAACGTGAAACCAGCATGCCACAAACATGCGAATATATCAACATGTGGGGTGTGTGGTGCGTTTGCATATCGAAGAGGCCAAAGTAGGGATCAAATATTGGGGGGTGTGGTGCATTTGCGTGTCGAAGAAGCCAAAGTAGAGATCGAGTGCAAATTGTAATGCCTGATTTCTCACTATTATGACTAGGTAGTTGCTGATGTTAGGTTGTGGTGCTGAATGGCAGGTTATAGACACCCCTTCAGATATACCGTTTGACGGGTCTTGGAGGTAGTAAAAGTATAATATAAGAATACATGAATAGAAGACAAGAAAGAAATCAAAATTGGAAAAAGATCGAAATTAAGAGAAACCAAAAGGTAGAATCAAGCCAACCCGTAATTTTTTTCAAAATGAAAAGAAAATTCTGTATAGATTTCTGTTTTGTTTTCGATTTCTTAAACTTAAAAGTGAAAAACCAAAACGTTGCCAAACAGGCCCTACTAGATTCTTGAGTAACAAGTTGTTCATTAATATAGTTTTAGTTGGAGGGTTCTAAATGAACAGAGAGAACAGATGAACCAAGACAGACAGCAACATAGGTAATTCAATCATCTTCTGATAGACCAGTAGCAACCTGCCCACAGAAAATAGCCAACTGCAATAGTCAAAATCGTGGTTCCATGCTCTATGCACGATTTACAATTCAGACACTTGAACGGAAAAGAAACTAGAGAAGCTTAGGGGAAAACATACACCTTGTCAGTTCTCGCTTTCAAGGTCCTAAAACTTCTGCCAAGGAACTTGAATTCAACTACAGACTGGAAGATCAACACATTTTGTTCTTACAGCAACGGGCAAATATTGCATTATATTTGTCATGAAGAACCCCAGAACCATTAAATATCATGTTGAACATGATAATGCTTTTCAAAAAAAAATCGGTAAACCCTGTAGAGGCATCTGCCCCAGAAGCTTAAGCTCTTCAAACAACATATTTCATGCTTCACACTTCCCATCACGTGCAAGCCAACCCCCGGTTACGCATTGAAAGACATAAACACAAAGAAAATCAAAATGAACCCCCACCAACTGCAAAGTTCAACAAAAAGATACGAAATGCAAGCTGGGAGACTTGAACCAATGACCTTGCCAAAACCAGAACTCTCATACCAGCCACTGGACAATAACTCCCTCGAAATGGCGACAAAGCAAATCATAACTCTCCCACTTAAAGCTCGGAACGAATTTCAATTACTATTTTATGACAGCCTATTGGAACTCGATAGTAAACAGCCAGGACTAGGATAGCTAGAGTTGGTTTAACAGACATAAGTTTTAAAATTAACTTCCATTACCTATTTTGGAGCGAATTTGTTCAAAGCCCAATGATGTAATGTTATCGTGATAGGTTGACTAGCAAAGAGACCAGATTATCTGAAATATCCTTAGTTGCACAAAGCGGGGGCGGGGGCGGGGGCAGGAGCGGGGGCGGGGGCGGGGGCAGGAGCGGGGGCGGGGGCGGGGAAGCGTAAGCACCAAGAAGAATCTGAGGTTGGGAGCGGCTTGAATAAATAAATGCGTAAAGAGTATTATCATTTGTTTAGCATAGTTTACATAGATAGCAACAACAGACAATGAAACTTTAAGGACTTGAAGGAAGAGAAAAACAAGGAATTGAGTTGAAAAGAGCTTGATTTTCATGTATTCTATCACTTGTTCCATGCATCTCTATCCAGCTAGCGGGTCGAGTTCCCATCTTAGCTTGGGACGAGATCCCATGGAGCTCCTAACTTGGGATCGCAAAAGCGAGTTTCCGAGAGAGAAACGTCACCATATTAGGAGTTTCCTGCAACTAAGGAAATATCTACTAGCATAAGGATGTCAAGTCTCAACTAACTATCTATGATGAAATTCGTTGTAATTGCTTGTTGCTAAATTCTCACATTAAGAATATGGAGTACTTTTAGGGTCTGCTTGAAATCATTTCCAGTTTTGGTTTTTTGTTTCCAAAACAACAAAAACCAAAACTAGTTTAGTTTTTACTTTTTACAAAAACAAATCGGTGTTTGATTACCCAGTTTTTATTTTGAGTTTTTTATTTTGGGTGTTTGATTACCTAGTTTTTATTTTAAGTTTTTTCTTTGGTAGTGGTTGTGGAGGAGGTGGCCGACGGCGGCAGTGGCAGTGGCGACGGCCGGTGGCGGGGGCCGCTTTTTTTTTTTTGGGGGGGGGGGGGGGGGGTCTCAGAACAAAAACCAAAACTCCAAAATGGGAGCTTTAAAAAACAGCCCTGTTTTAAAAACTGGTTTTCAAAACTGAAGAAAAAAAACGAAAACTGTGTCAAACACATTTTTTCCTCCAGTTTACAAAACAGGAGGAAAAACTGGAAACGGACTAGATTTCAAACGCTACATAATTGTGAACTTCTTTGTTTTGGCTTGTTAACCAGTAGTATCATATCTAAATTACTCAAAAACAATAATTTCAAAACAAAGGAAGCTAGATGGTCTGATTCAACCTAAGAATCACGGACACGGACACGGACACGTGCGGATACAACACGGGTGCGGAAACGCGGATACGGCATTTTTAAAAATTTTAGGATACAGGTGCGGCGGGGATACGGCATATTTTATAAATATTTTCTTAATTATATATACTTAGTATTTTTTTTAAACAATTTAAATCTTAATAATCATAATCTATGTGTTTGATATATGTGAAAAGATATTAATATTCCAACCAAATTAGTGAGTTTTTAAGTTTAATGGGTTCTTTGTAAATTTTAAAGCTTTCAACCAATTTTGTAAGAATTTGTTAAGTTTAATAATGAGTTGTTTTATAATATTAAAATTGAAGAACTGAACAGTATAAATTTTTTATGTGGTATAACTGTTATTTCTTTGAAATATTGGGGTTGGTTTAAGTAATAACTTAACAATTGGGTTTCTTTAACAATATAACAAAACTATGTGGCAAAAAGTCAAAAGTCAGAAAACCAAATCATAGGTAACATCGACACACCAACTCCTTCTCCTTGGCACAGATCGACTCCTTCTCCTTCTTCTCTAGCAGCAAGTGCACGGCGACGGCGACAGCAAACGGCGCACGCCGTAGTGGATCGCCGGTAAGTTCCCTTCTCCTCCTTCCTCTTCTTCTTCTTCTCCTTCTTCTGCTACTTCTACCTCTTCTCTCCGATGTCTCCTCTCAGATTGCCGGTGGTCGCCGAAGTTTCTGATGGTCGCCGGTGGTGACAGATCTGAGCCGATACGCACCTGAGCCGCACCCAGGATTTAAGAAATTAAAAAAAAAGTTGGACACGCACCGGTGCCGCACCGGTGCCGCACCGGAGGCGCACCCGCACCCGCGTATCCGGTGTCGGTGCTTCACCCTAAGTGCCGCACCGGTGCTTCATAGGATTCAACTCATTGAAAGGGCCTTCTAATACATTGGTTTGCCCCTTGGAGCATATTCTGAACCTTCACTATATACCACGTTTTCAGGCTTGCAAGTAGCTATGTAAAAGATCATGCAGGAGGCACCATAAAGGTCTTTATAACAAACAAGATGTTGCTAAAATTGCCTTGAAAAAAAAAAGTGTTGGGTTTGGCTGATGTAAAAAGAAGGTTCCAAGATCCAAATTTTCTACATAGTGTTCCCAACCTATTCTGGTCGCACCCAAAGGCCCACTTGGGGTCCCATTTCGCATAACACGTCCGCACAAGCAACATGCGACATTCAACGCCTCCAACCGGTCAATACGTGCACGCTCAAGTCACGTGCACTTCTCACCTTTTCTACGTGACTTCGTCACCAAAAAACTGATCCTTGCGCGACTGATCATCACGCTCCGACCGTCGCACTTCATCCTTCGCCAGTCGGCGCACCTTGGCGTCAACCGAAGGAAGTTGGCCTTGGCCTCCCCCTTGGGGTCGGCCTCGGCCTTGGCCTCCCACTTGGGGTTGGCCTTGGCCTCCCCCAATGGTTGGCCTTGGCCTTCCCCCAAAGGGTTGGCCTTTGGCTTCCATACTTAGCATCTTCACTACACTTCAAGGGCCCGGACGTCACTCCGCGACCCCCGTCGCCCGGAACTCACTCAGCGACCCCCGTCGCCCAGAACTCACTCAGCGACTCCCGTCACCCGGAACTAACTCCGCGACCCCCGTCGCCTGGACGTCACTCCGCGACCCCTGTCGCCCGGACGTCACACTGTGCCCCGGACACCATACTTACTCCGCCGCGCCCATGCGCCGTGCCACTGACACAGTCGCGCCCCCAGGCTCTCTGTCACACTACCATGCTCCTTGCATCGGTCCATCCTTTCACCACACCTGCTCACCTTGCCTTGGTCGTGGAACATGCTTCAACCCACTCTTCGGAGTGTGCAACATCATGCGGGGATAGGCGACTCCTCCGGGACACTATCTCCGCCAAGGAGCTCTTCAACTCCCCTTTTGCCAGGTAGACGGCTCCTCCAGGATGCTACCTCGGCCAGTCGGGTAGACGGCTCCTCCGGGATGCTACCTTGACGCGCTCCGGCACAAGGACTCACTGCGGGGATAGGCGTCTCCTCCGGGACACTATCTTCGCCAAGGAGCTCTTCAACACCCCTTCCGCCAGGTAGACGGCTCCTCCGGGATGCTACCTCGGCCAGTCAGGTAGACGGCCCCTCCGAATGCTACCTTGACGCGCTCCGAGTGCTCCGGCACAAGGACTCACCGCTGGGATAGGCGACTCCTCCGGGACACTATATCTGCCAGGGAGCTCTTCAACTCCCCTTTGGCCAGGTAGACGGCTCCTCCGGGATGCTATCTTGACGCGCTCCGAGTGCTCCGGCACAAGGACTCACCGTGGGGATAGGCGACTCCTCCGGAACACTATCTCCATCAGGGAGCTCTTCAACTCCCCTTCCGCCAGGTAGACGGCTCCTCTGGGATGCTACCTCGGCCAGTCGGGTAGACGGCTCCTCTGGGATGCTACCTTGACTCGCTCCGAGTGCTCCGGCACAAGGACTCGCCGCGGGGATAGGGGACTCCTCCGGGACACTATCTCCGTCAGGGAGCTCTTCAACTCCCCTTCCGCCAGGTAGACGGCTCTCCGGGATGCTACCTCGCCGGCCTGGTAGACGGCTCCTCCGGATGCTACCTCGGCCTACGGAATAGGCGACTCCTCCGGGATGCTACCTTGACGCGCTCTGAGTGCTCCGGCACAAGGACTCACCCGCGGGATAGGCGACTCTTTCGGGACACTATCTCTGCCAGGGTGTCTTCGTGACTGGCCTACGTGCTCCGGCACTGGGGGCTTGCGTTGGCACCCCTATGGACTATGACCCCCGGGTCACTCCGAGACGGGAGCTGATCTTCGGAGGGCATCGCACCTAGTCCGCCTGGCAGTTGGGCGTCGGGTCTTCCCCACCACTGCCAGGCCTGTGGGACTCTGCAAGGGCTTGGATTGGAGGCTAGATCAAGGGGGTTCTCTAGCCACACCGACGCTGTAGGAGCCAGTCTTTCCAGACAGACAGAGCGACGCTGTGCAGGGCAGGCCGGGTGAATATGCAATTCGACAGTCCGTGGAGCACCGGCAGCTGTGGACCCCCTCGGTGACGTGTCACTCCTGGGGAGCGCCACGTGTCTCGTGATGACATCATCATCTCAACCTCTATAAATAGAGGTCTTGAGAATTCATTTGGGAGGTTTTGGACATTTTCAGAACACTTTCACTTTCTCACTCTAGAATACTAAAGAGAGAAACATGACTTCGGACCTAAGCATCAGACTGTGACTGTCGTCGTATATTCATCCTGTAACTTCTATTTTTTCATTCCTTTCCCTAATGACAGCTTTTAACGCTGCCCGGAATTAACACATAGTATTCTACACGCATAATGATAACGCCATCGCCCTCGCAGCACTGCCACCCTCAGGCTCTGTCTGGAAAGCCCTTGGTCTCTGCCCTTGCTCCGCTCTTGCTGTGTCTCACATCAACATACTTGGCATCTAAGTCGGACTGCATTCCTTGTGGCACCTCCACGTCGACTGCGAACCCACTTTCCTTGACATCACATAGAACAAGAAGAAACTAAGCAAGATCTCAACCTCCTCATACTAAACAAATACTTGATATTATATCAGCTTAACATCGCAAGAAAGCTTATATGGAAATAAATAGCTACTGCAAACATATAATAGCGCACTCCTCTTATTAAGCAAATACTAACATTTGCAAGAAAGCTTACATGGAAATAAATAGCTACTGCAAACATATAATAGCGCACTGAATGCAACTCATCTCCATTACCTAACCTGAATCGCCTCTATTTTAACTATCTATCCCTTCTATAGAAATTAAGCTGTTCTATGATACTACCGTAGCACAAAAAAAAGCAAAGATAAACAGCATGTTAAGCAAAACAGTACTGAAAAAATGGAAGATACCAATTATCGAAGCACAATGCATATCGGCATAAGGTTCGTCGCCAGTGAGCAACTCCCACATGACAATCCCAAATGAGTAGACGTCAATCTAGAATGCCAAAGGGGAAATTTCGATCAGTAAAATACAAGGAAAATCAGTGCAATATGTGCTCAAAAAATCTCATCATTAGGACCAACAAACCGAAGCTGAGAAATGTAATATGTCATGCAAAAAGTAGTGTACCTTTTCCGTTACCATGTTGCTTTTTCCACTAAGGAGCTCAGGTGCCATCCAGGGTAAGGTTCCACGAACGCCACCAGAGACTAAAGTGTGCTGTTTTACCTTTGATAACCCAAGATCCCCAATCTGAAAGAAGTAAACGAACATGAGCTGGCAGGTCCAGGCTCAGATATGAATATAATGAGTAAGTGGAGAACGATAGATTCACAAACAAAAGAACAAGTCCGTTAATCTCTACAGGTTAAAGCAAGCACAGGATTTGCACCTTCCAGAAAAGAAAAACTTCATTAGAAGGAACCGAAAAATAATGCAGAATATAGAATTTACCATGCAACAAAAAGTCTAAGAGAAAAGTGACAAAATTACAAAGATATTTGTTTTGACATGCCTTGCACACCGGTCGATGTGGATCCCTCATATTTACAAGCAGGTTTTCGCATTTTAGATCAAAATGCACAATATTCTTTCCATGTAGATACTCCATCCCAAATGCAGCATCCATAGCTATAATGAGTCTCTTACGTCGATCAATTGTTCTGTCCATTAAAACAATAATGTCACTGCACGAATACATGAAGTTTTCAAGTACATGCTTAGGCAAACAACCACCACGTCCAAAAACAGCATGCATTCTGACAAACGAACAGTCAAAAAACATTCCAAAAGCTCTAACTCACAATAGAGCCATCAAATATGCTACCTGTCTTTTTTCTGTATAAATTGTTTCAAAGATCCATTGACCATGAACTCCGTCACAGTTGCTAAGGATCCATCGGGGCCATCACGAACTATACCATAGAAAGAAACAACATTTGGATGGTGCAATGAACTTAATATTAAAGCCTCCTTCCAGAAATCTGCAATCTGTAAAGAAGACAAATAAATAGAGGTCAACTTATGCTAAAAAAGATAGTCACTACGACCATTGTAGAGCCCTGAGAAACAGACCAAATTCATGAAAAAAGGAAAGTCACTACGACTGTGTCGCATTTATTTCAGAGAAACGAACATGTAAATGAAACACGATAAAAGAGCTAACAGTGTGGATACTTTGTATCCTACCACTCTCCCCTCCCTTCCCTCATCATCCTCACGCACATTCTTACTCATGCCTTATGTCATAATGTGCAGTACTCAGAATAAGGAAAAATATTTTCATTCCGAAATACATAGCGTAAACCTTATTGAAAAGAGGAAAATAAAACCAACTCATATGACCACAAAGAAACAATTTGGGTTTTGGGGTGGGAACGAAAAGCTAGTAGTGACCTTGAAATGGACAAAAGTGATGCATATCAAATTGGAAGGAAAAAGCCGCCAAGTTCAGTGATGTGGAGCTCATCTGAACTTGTAAAAATCACAACGATGTCTTGGACAACATTTTTACGTTAAAAAGCATCAGCAACATCCTAACATCCAACTCATACGAACTAAGGAATCTCCCTCTCCTATCATATACAATTCTGTCTACACTTCATGAAGTTGGCAGGTAATGAATTAGTACATAAGCTCCAAAGTGTGTGAACATATTAAGGTCACAATTCTAGTTATAAACCCCATAAAGGAGACGATATCTATTTTTTTCTGTTCATACAGGACACGTCCATAAACTGGAGCCTCTCTCCTCCCCCCCCCCGCGCGCGCGTCCATGTGTAAACCAAACACTTGCTCCTGGCGTGGTAGCTAGCGTAAGGTTTACCTTACTGTACGTGGAATTTCATGTTTGTGATTTTTGTTATTTTTTTTGGATTCTTGCATAAGCACTCACCCCCTTGGTTGCAGGAAACTCCTAATAAGGTGACGTTTCTCTCTCAGAAACTCGCTTTTGCTATCCCAAGTTAAGAGCTCCATGGGATCTCGTCCCAAGCTAATATGGGAACTCGATCCCGTTAGCTGGATAGAGATGCATGGAACAAGTGAGAGAATACCTGAAAATCAAGCCCTTTTCAATTCAATTCCTTGTTTCTCTCCTCCAAGTCCTTAAAGCCTCCTTGTCTGTTGTTATTGGCTATATAAACTATACTAAACAAATGATAATACCCTTTACTCATTTATTTATTCATGCCGCTCCTAACCTTAGATTCTTCTTGGTGCTTATGCTCCCCCGCCCCCGTCCCCGTCCCCGCCTCCGCTTTGTGCAACTAAGCTCACCCCCCACCCCCCCAAAAAAAAAAAACTCTCTTCCCACACACCCTATCCCCACGTCCAAGCCCCATTCAAAGAGAGGCATATCAATCAGAGAAAATTTAAGCGAGAGGCAAGTCCACATGAACCACTTCACAACTATAATGGAGTGGAACCCGCAGTGAAGCCTCTGAAATTTAATACAGGACCTCGCGACACCAAAAATCTGATACCATGTAAGTCACAACTTACTGCAAAGTTCAAGTTTCAATATTACAACAAATAATATACACCATGCCTTACCAAAGTAAAAAAGTATTTGACACGGAGTCAAACTAAGATACAAAGTTGAACCGAAGCTCTGATACCGACCTCGCAATATTGGAATCGTGATAAGATTAAGATACATAGTTCTCACCCAAAAGTTGCAAGCAACAATAATAGTACATAACCTGCTTAATCAGAGAACGATGCCAACAAATAAGGAGAGAAAATATGAATTGTAGAAGGAGAGAGCTCGATATAAACGGCCTGTGCCACACTAAAACAGAATAGTGATTGAAGAAAAACGGAAGAGTGAGAGGAGAGGGAAGGGGAGGAAGAGAGAGAGAGGTTAAGAAAAGATGGAAGACTCTCACCTGGTATTTCTTTTTCTACATATATTTTTCGTTTTAATCAACTGCTACTTATAGCAAAGGAAGTCAGAATCCCCTCTGACATTGCGCTGGGGGTTGGGGGGAGGGGTGCGGTCGAATAGATCACATACAACTTGCAACAATGAGAAGGGAGTGAAGAACACCATTGAGAGATGGACAAGAACAAGGTTAGAGAGCTTGTCGTTGCACTTTTTCCCTTTCTCAAACATATAGAAGAGAAGAAGCTCTGCAAGATTGGAAGACAGCATTCCCTTTTAAGCTCAACTGAGAAAAAGGAAAGTCCGGCTCTCTACTGCCTACTGATAATCAAGTGTTATTACTTTCCTACAGAATAATCTTACTGCTCGGTTCTATCTATCTAGAACAAAACACACAAGATGTCAGTCCAGGCTGGACATCTGCCAGTGAAGATTTTAAGCTACGGTGTCCTCTGCTACCTCTTTCCGCTGGCAGGAAAGCATCTGATAACCTTTCAAGAATATCAGAGGTGCCAAATTTATCTAAATTTTTGCTTCATGGATTGTAAGGTCATCCTTGGTCCCTAAGTAACAGGGATTTACAAAGGAAGACATGGATCATATGCAGACCAATCACTGAGATCAGACATACAAAGTAAAATATGGTGACGTATAGAAATGAAAGATGATCGAACTAACGAAAGTATTACAAGACTCAGCTTGCTAATGTAATTAAGCTGCAATAGTTTCAATGGAGAGCTAAGCGGAAAAGGACAGGAAAAATACCAAACGTGCTCTTTCAGACGGCCTCCCTGCAAAGCAGCTCGCTTTAATTCTCTTTATCGCCACATCCGAGCCCTTCCACTTCCCATGAAAAACAGCACCATACGTGCCAGAGCCCAACTCTCGGATCTCCTCCAGATCATCATTTTTTATTGTCTAAGTGAAAAATGAACAGCAAGGAGAATGTTAGCAAATACTTAAGTCCTAATTACTTAAGGATAAAGGCAAAAATGAGCCGGAGATTCTAAACACATCACAGACTCATTATTAACATAGTACTTAATGAAGAGAGAGCAAAAAGAAACCTGCAATCCCCTGGCAATAGCTTCTGCCTCGGCCTTTGTGGGCTCAATCTTGGAATTGCTTCGATTGTCATTTTCAGAATCCAGCTCTAAATCTCCATGTGCATCCTGTAAAGAAACATGGTTATTCCAAAGAGAATTACAGGACAGTGTGAGTCCCACATAATAAGAACACAACTCTCACCAGCACCTCTGATACATTCAGAGTTGTTTCTCTTACAATGTCATCATGGACACTGGCAGGGTCAGGACCTTCTTGACCTTCACCCTTCACCGCATGAAATCCCTCTATTGCAGCCTTCTTTACAGATTCAAGCAACTCAGGTAAGAAACTAAAGCGATCAACTTGGAGCTCCTTATTTCCAGGAGTAGTTGGAGCCTTGTCTTCGGCTGCTTTATCAATTTCACTTATTTCATTGATAGCCTCAGAAAATGCCAGGTTACAAGGATATGCAATTTGCTCCGGAACAGACATACAGATCATGTTGGATGCATCAACCTTCACTTCATAGTTGGTTTCTTCTGCTCTCCTGAGGTCATGTTTTTCCTCCATCCGGACTGATTCAGTTACAGTAACACAGTTTGTTGATTCTGCACCTGAAGTGGTCATTCGTGAGACTGAATCCATAGGAGTGGCATTGTTAAGAACGTCACGAGGGGCTTGGATAGGGTCTGGAGAAACCAACTGCTGGTTTTCCAAATTGTAATTGTCTGGCATCGCTTTTAGAGTTTGGCCTAGACAAAATTCTGGAGTAGCAGACCCATCTAAGCCCGACATTTTCTGAGATGACTCAACCCAAGGATTGTTATTTGCCAACCCAACTTGAATCCTAGGACTGCCATCCAATGTACCCCTGATATATCCTGGACTACACGTACCATTTGCTAGCTGAGGCGAACTGGATGCTTCATAAGGAGCCGCTCCAGGAATTGGGTTATGAACATTTCTCCAAAACACATGTGCAGGTACATGTCCGTGTGCCACTTGGAAAAGATTTTCCCCTCCATAAGCACAAGGAATATTTCCATACCGAACACCACGCTCTTCAATAGGAATGTGGATGTGAGAAGATCCAGTGGCCACAGCTGGATCATGATACACTTCATTTCCCAATTCAGATCCAGCTCGGACATACCGTGAGTGGTCCTCATGGTGAGCATAAGGCAAGGACATCTGATGCCCATCTGGCAAGCTACCATGCCCAAGAGCATAATTCATACCATTACCATCTATTATGTAGTGATCATTCAACCTTCCGGCTCCAGAAATGCGCGGTCTTGGTTCATCAGCTCGTGGATTCGACTGATGCTGCAGAACCCATCCCCGTTCCTGATTCTGGACTTCAGCATATAGGAGTCGAGGATCATTCTGTTCTCTGGGGTAGAATGGATGGGGCATTCTTGCATCTGTAGGCAACATGAAAGTTTCCCTACTCGGAGGACACTCGGCACAATGATTGACATGATGCAACCCATTCCCCATATTGGGCAACTCCAAGTGTGGCTGTTCACAACGCCTCCAAGGGGAATCAGGATAAGCTTGATTCCTGTGATATGCTACGCGGCAGTGCTCGCAGGAACTATTTCCTTCAAAAATATTGGAGCCATGAAGTATGTTACCTGGAAAACCAGCCTTGTCTCCTGATACAGATCCAGTTGGAACCCATACTACATTGTCTGTTAACTGGGGCTGTTGATCATATGGAAATTGGTGATTCACTTGCTGCCGGCTGTATTCCTCTGAAACCCTATCAGAATTTTTTTCCGAGAACTCCGCATACGCCATACAATAATGGGCGGAAGAAGGGGAAGTGGAAAACTCTGCCGCTGGCCTTGGATCATGATGTCCTGGATGTCTTGGGGAGCAATATACAGGACTCCACGAAGCCTCTATTTCGTTATACCTCTGTGTAACAGATTGTTGGTTCTGTCCAGAACCCATATGAGGGATTGTGAGGTGACGCAAGTTATTCGGTGGCATGGGAATCTCAAGATTCCTCTGGTTATGAACTCCAGTATCCAGACTCATCTGATTAAAATACTGTGCTGCCGTATGGATGTCATCTAATTGCGACTCGCCAGGCTGCTGTTTCCTTAAATCAGGGGACTCATTAAGGCTGTTCAACGCATCAACATACCTCCTCTCATTATCCCTTTCATCCCCATCAACAAAGTGAACTGATCCATCCTGTTCACCATGCGGAAACAGAAAAATCCTGAGCCTAGTAAACCCGTCTCCAGAACCTGACTTATCATACTCCTCCATCATATTGGTCACATCATCATCGTTCACAACTGAAACAAGCGCATCAAGATCCTCATCGGGCTGCTGATACTTCAAAAGGGTCGCACCTTCAAACAATTCCCTCATCCTACCCATCAACTCCTCGTAACCAATCTCCCCGGGTACGCTCACAATTCTTGTCTCTCCTCCTACATACCTAAGCTTCCCGTCTTGCGGCCGAGGCAATATACTACCATTGAAGCTACACAAAAACTTGACACGGGGGTTTTCGTCATTCGAACTCCGGACTGATCCAGGTGTCATAATAGGGCTGTCCATCAAGTACACACCCTGATACTGATCACTTTCTTCCTCTGATCGCAATGATGGTTTAAACACTCTTCTATTCTTGTATTACACATGAGCAATACATTCACCCTAAATTTTCAGCAGTACACATCAATCCTACCCGACAAACCATACTAGAACCTAGGCCAAGAAGGTAAAATAACTCATCAAACACTCCAAAAATATATAGCTCTTCACGAAACCTCCAAGAATACACATGACCAAGAAATTAGATTGAACTAAATCTTAAACCAAATAAACAAAAGCCTTAACTTGTTCAATAAAGATCGAAATTTGACACCAAGATTAACCAATTGCTACAGAAAGAATCGTAAAGACGAAAAGAGTTACCTTACTATGGTGAATTCTCTATCTAACTTCTTGATCAGCATATATATATTTATTTAAATATAATATATATGCATTACATGATATATATAAGCAGACAAAGGGTTTGTATGTTTACGCATTGATTCAAAAGATAGAAATCGACACAGAAGTTAGAGATATGAAGTGAAGGGGGAGAGAGAGAGCGCGTTGGGGTTTCTTTTCTTTGTTTGTTTCTGAAGAAGGAGGAGATTCGTTCGTTTCGTCCCCTTGTGTGGGGGATGGCTGGTTGCCAGGTACTGTCACACGTGGTGAAATTTGGTCACTCGGAATCAGGGCATCTGTTTACTCCAACAACAGCATATTCTATGTACTTCACGCTCCTCTACGTCGCGTGTGCCAGTGTATCCTGTTACTTCCCACGGCTTTACTTAACGTCATGGAGCGACCCTCGCCTCTTAGCACCACCACACAAACCGCATCTCCCACCACCACCACCCAATTCAACCACACCCAAGGTTCAAAACGAGACCCGTTATATCACTAAAATAAAGGACAATGTGAAAATTGGAAAGGTACATGACTTGGGGGAGTTGGAGGGGAACTTGGATGTATGAAACCTCGTAATGTTCTCACCAACACATGGGTTGTAATGAGTTCACCGATCTCATTATAAGGGCCTTTTTCAAAAGCATTAATTAACTAGCAAATCTTGCTCAGATTTATGGATTAATCCTATGCATTAGCATATACGTCTTTTATGTGGGACAAAGTTTTACAATATCTCATCTTCTAAAACATCCCTCCCTATTGTTGTTTCTAGTTTCTTAATCAATATACTTAATGTTCATATCCTATTCTGGTCAGACCAGCAGGGCCAGCTAGGGGACCCGTGTCGCGCGACACATCATCCAGTCAACGGTTAATTATTCAACGACATAACCAGGTCAAAGCGCATCTCCTTTCGAGCATCCACAGGCATCACCAGTGCAGCGACATCAACACGGTCAAACTGTTGGAAAAAGGAAGGGGTCGGCCACTCCTTTCCTAAGGGGTCGGCCACCCTTTTTTCTAAGGGGGTCGGCCACTCCCTTCCTAAGGGAGTCGGCCACCCCTTTCCTAAAGAGGTCGGCCACTCCCTTCCTAAGGGGGTCGGCCACCCCTTTCTTCAGGGGGTCGGCCACTCCCTTCCTTAGGGGGTCGGCCACCCCTTTCTTCAGGGGGTCGGCCACCCCTTGTTGTGAGGGGTCGCCCCCCTTCCAACCCAAAAGGGTCGGGCACCCTTTTGCCTTGCAAGAGTCATTCCTAAACCCCCGACATCACTCATCCCGCTCTCTACCATGCGCGTTTAACACCAATGGTCACTTAGCGCTCGTTGCCGACCGCGCGCAATCGTCACAACGGCAGCACACTATCCTAAGTATTGCTCCGTGACAGTCCCGTTGCGCCCTTGCACCCCGCTGATAATACGTGCCGCGACAGTCGTTGCCGCACCCTTGCGCCCCGCTGATGATGCGTGCCCCCGGCACTAAGTATTGCTCCGTGACAGTCGTCACCGTGCCCTTGCGCCACGCTGATGATACGTGCCCCCGGCACTAAGTATTGCTCCGTGACAGTCGTCGCCGCGCCCTTGCGCCACGCTGATGATACCTGACGGCACTACGTATACCTCCGCGACAGTCATCGCCGTGCTCATGCACCACAACCATGTTACAAGCCTCCGGGCATCACACCTATTCACCACACCATGTGCCCCCGCTATGGACGTGGAACATGCTTCGACCCACTCTCCAGAGTGTGCAGCATTCCTGGGGCTCCGCTCGTAGTGCTCCGGCACCAGGACCTCTTCCTGCAACCATCACGGGCTTAGTGCCATCGCCGGCTTAATCAACTGTGGGACGGGCTGTATGCCTTCGGCGGCTCAATCACCAGGGGCTATGGTCCTCGCATCAAGATGGGCTCGTAACCCTGGAACCATCGTCGGCACAACCTTAGAGCCACCGACATCACACTTGCAGGGAGCTCCTACGCGAAGACTTCACTGCAACGGACCCTAAGCACCAAGCAGTGACCATGGTCACTCATGTTACTCATGTTGCTGTTGATCGTCAACACCACCAGGGCAATGACCCACGGGTCACTCCGGGACGGAAGCAGGTCCTTGAAGGGCATCGCGCCTAGTCCGCCTGGCAGTTGGCTACGTGGGCAACCCTCACCGTTGCCAGGTTCTCTGCACTTCTCTTGACGCACCTCGTGGGATTCAGTAAGGGCTTGGACTGGAGGATGGGGCAACGGGCTACTCTGACCATGCTACCGTGGCATGATCAGTCTTCTCAAACAGGCAGAGAGATGTTTTAAGGGCAGGGCAACAGGAACTTAGGGACCGGTAGTCCCAACGGAGAATCAGTGCTTTGGCCCCCCTAGCGACGTGTCGTTCCCAGGGGTGACACATGTCAACTTATGACACATGTCAACTTATGACACATGCACATTTTTGCCTATAAATAGTGGACTTTAGAGTTTTTCCAAAGATATTCCTCTCATTTTGAACTTTTCACTTTCTCTCTCTAAAAAGACATTCACTCTGAAATTCTAGTGAGAGAAACACACTTGGACTCCCGTCTCCAGACCCTCGACGCTGCATCCTTAACACGGACCGTCGACTGTCGCCCCTGTTCGTCGTCGCCCTGCCTGCGCTGCGCTGCCAGCCCTCGCGACCTGTCTGGGGAGCCTTGCTCTTAGCCCTTACGCCATCCTTGCTGTCTCCCGCATTGCCTACCTGGAAGCTGACTCAGACTGCATCCTTACTGTCGCCCGTGTCACTCGCGTCCGGGCGCCGGCTCTGTGACTCTCATCGCCCTCACACATTTGTTGCTCGCGTCTATGCGACAGCTCCGCGTCTCCCCTCACTTGCGCTCCTTCGCGACTCTTATCACCCGCGCGCCATCTCTGTGACCTTCGTCGCCCGCTTCCGCACGACAGCTCCGCGACTCTCGTCGCTCGCGAGCCTCTACGACCTTCGTCGTACACATCCGCATGACAACTCCGTGACGGGCCCCGTCGCCCGTGCCAACTCATCGTGCTCTCTACAATGCGCGCTCAACGCCAATGGTCACTTGATGCTCATCACCGACCGTGCACAATCGCCACGACGGCAGCGCACTATCACTAAGTATTGCTCCGCGATAGTCGTCGCCGCACCCTCGCGCCATGCTTATGGCACCAAGTATACCTCTGCGATAATCGTCGCCGAGCCCTTGCGCCACGATGATGATGTGTGCCCCCCACACTAAGTATTGCTCTGCCATAGTCGTCACCGCGCCCTTGCACCATGCTTATGATACATGCCCCCGGCACTAAGTATACCTCCGCGACAGTCATCGCCTCGCCCTTGCGCAACGCTGATGATACGTGCCCCCGGCACTAAGTATTGCTCCGCTACAGTCGTCGCCGCGCCCTTGCGCCACATTGATGATACGTGCCCCCGGCACCAAGTATACTTCCGCGACAGTCGTCGCCACGCCCTTGCGCCACGCTGATGATACGTGCCCCTGGCACCAAGTATACCTCCGCGACAGTTATCGCCGCGCCCTAGCGCCACGCTGATGATACGTGCCCCCGGCACGAAGTATTGCTCCGCGACAGTCGTCGCCGCGCCCTTGCGTCACGCTGATGATATGTGCCCCCGGCACCAAGTATACCTCTGTGACAGTCGTCGCCACGCCCTTACGCCACGCTGATGATACGTGCCCCCGGCAACCACACCTGTTCACCACACCATGTGCCCCTGCCATGGACGTGGAATATGCTTTGACCCACTCTCCGGAGTGTGCGGCATTCCGGGGGCTCCGCTCGTAGTGTTCCAACATGAGGACCCCTCATCGCGGCATGGGCTGAGCACCATCATGGGCTTAGCGCCATCGTCGGCTCAATCAAACTGCGGGACGGGCTGTATGTCGTTGCTGGCTCAACCAAACTGTGGCATGGGCTGAGCGCCATCACGGGCTTTGCGCCATCATCGGCTCAATCAAACCGCGGGACGGGCTGTATGCCGTCGCCGGCTCAATCAAACTGCGGCATGGGCTGAGCCCCATCACGGGCTTAGCTCCATTGCCGGCTCAATCAAACTGCGGGACGAGTTGTATGCCGTTGCCGGCTCAATCAAACTGCGGCATCGGCTAAGCGCCATCACGGGCTTAGTGCCATCGCCGGCTCAATCAAACTGCGGGACAGGCTGTATGCCGTCTCCGGCTCAATCACCGGGGGCTCTGCCCCTCGCAGTAGGATGGGCTCTAGCCACATTGTTTATACCTGCGGTGTCCACTCGGGTTGCCCCTCCGCGCACACCACACGCAGGGAGCTATGTTCATACCCTATTCTGGTCAGACCAGTAGAGCCCGCTAGGGGACCCACGTCGCGTGACACATCATCCAGTCAACGGTCAATTATTCAATGCCATAACCAGGTCAAAGCGCATCTCCTTTCGAGCATCCACAAGCATCACCAATGCAGCGACATCAACACGATCAAACTCTTGGAAAAAGGAAGAGGTCAGCCACTCATTTCCTAAGGGGTCGGCCACCCCTTTTTCTAAGGGGGTCGGCCACTCCCTTCATAAGGGGGTCGGCCACCCCTTTTCTAAGGGGTCGGCCACTCCCTTCTTTAGGGGGTCGGCCATCCCTTTCTTCAGGGGGTCGGCCACCCCCTTGTTGTGAGGGGTCGCCCCCCTTCCAACCCGAAGGGGTCGACCACCCCTTCCTCAAGGGGTCTGCCACCCTTTTCCCTTGCAAGAGTCATTCCTAAACCCCTGACATCACTCATCGTGCTCTCTACCATGCGTGCTCAACACCAATGGTCACTTAGCGCTGGTCGCCGACCACGCATAATTGTCACGACGGCAGCACACTATCCTAAGTATTGCTCCACGATAGTCCTCGCTGCGCGCTTGCGCCCCGCTGATAATACGTACCCCCGACACTAAGTATGTCACGACAGTCGTCGCCGCACCCTTTCGCCCCGCTGATGATGCGTGCCCCCAGCACTAAGTATTGCTCTGCGACAGTCGTCATCGAGCCCTCCCGCCACGCTGATGATATGTGCCCCCGGCACTAAGTATTGCTCCGTAACAGTCGTCGCTGCGCCCTTACGCCATGCTGATGATACCTGCCCCCGGCACTACGTATACCTCCGCGACAGTCATCGCCGTGCCCATGCACCACAACCATGTTACAAGCCTCTGGGCATCACACCTATTCACCACACCATGCACCCCCGCCATGGACGTGGAACATGCTTCGACCCACTCTCCGGAGTGTGCAGCATTCCGGGGGCTCTGCTCGTAGTGCTTCGGCACGAGGACCTCTCCCTGCAGCATGGGCTGAGCGCCATCACGGGCTTAGTGCCATCGCCGACTTAATCAACTGTGGGACGGGCTGTATGCCGTCGCCGACTCAATCACCAAGGGCTATGGTCCTCACAGCAAGATGGGCTCGTAACCCTGGAACCATCGTCGGCACAACCTTGAAGCCACCGACATCACACGTGCAGGGAGCTCCTACACGAAGAGTTCGCTGCAACGGACCCTAAGCACCAAGCTGTGACCATGGTCACTCATGTTACTCATGTTGCTGTTGATCGTCAACACCACCAGGGCAATGACCCACGGGTCACTCCAGGATGGGAGTAGGTCCTTGGAGGGCATCGTACCTAGTCCGCCTGGCAGTTGGCTATAGGGGCAACCCTCACCGCTGTCAGGTTCTCTGCACGTCTCTTGACGCACCTCGTGGGATTCAGTAAGGGCTTGGACTGGAGGTTGGGGCAACGGGCGACTCTGACCATGCTACTGCGGCATGATCAGTCTCCTCAGACAGGCGGAGAGATGTTTCAAGGGCAGGGCAGCACGAACTTAGGGACCGGCAGTCCCAACGGAGAATCAGTGCTTTGGCCCCCCTGGCGACGTGTCGTTCCCAGGGGGTGACACATGTCAACTTATGATACATGCACATTTTTGCCTATAAAAGTGGACTTTGGAGCTTTTCCAAAGATCTTCCTCTCATTTTGAACTTTTCACTTTCTCTCTCTAAAAAGACATTCTCTCTGGAATTCTAGTGAGAGAAACACACTTGGACTCCGGTCTCCAGACCCTCGACAGTGCATCGTTAACACGGACCGTCGACTGTCGCCCCTATTCGTCGTCGCCCTACCTGCGCGGCGCTGCCAGCCCTCGCGACCTGTCTGGGGAGCCTTGCTCTTAGCCCTTACGCCATCCTTGCTGTCTCCCACGTTGCCTACCTGAAAGCTGACTCAGACTGCATCCTTTGTGGCACATTCACGTAGCATCGAACCCTTTTCTACATCAACACTTAATAAAACACGCCCTTTTTTTTTTAAAGTTATACTAGTGTAGATACCCCATTTTATAGTTTTATTATATCCTTCTTATTTTAGTTTTATTGGACTTTCTTGATAATTAAATTTATTATCATTATGGAATTTTGGCTTAATAATATGATGAGTCTCATTTATTTAATTAAGTTTAATAAGTGGTGCAGTCCAGTTGAGTTAGAGTCAAGTCCAATTAAAGTTCAGTTCAGTTGGTTAAACAAGTCAGTTAGTTAGGTTTAGTTCAGGTTCTGTTAAGAGATTGTGATTCGTTAGATGGCTTAATATTATCTTGTGATTTATCTTTGATGCATGTTATTAGAGTTAATTCTTGAATCTCGTACAACCCTTATGTTTTTTTAAAAGATAATAAACGAATTAAGGCCATATAATGTCCCGAAATTCAAATAAAAATCTTAAAATTTTAAGGGGTCAACAGGTCAGTTTGTCGAAAACCGGTTCCTTGACTTTTTTTTTTTTCAGTTTGCTATTTCTATCAAATATGCTGTTTTATCACCAGATCACAGTTTGAGATGGTTATGTTCATTATTTTTGGCGTCCCAAACCTCTATAAAAAGGGTCTTTAGGCTACGTTTCTAGGGACCAGCTTTTTCTCTTTAGAACTTTTATATCATTTCTCTCATACAAGTGGTAGATCATCTCTAAGGTGAAATTCGCATTTCATACTTATTTCTATATATCTTCAAGTCACTTGCATCATGGTTCTCACACAAAGCATTCTCAAATCTTCTAGGCAGGCAAATTCTCGAAAAACATCTATTACTTTCTAGACTAGCTTAGATTATAATGGTCTAAAGCGTCTGCCATCCTCGCGATCACATTTTCATTTCTTAGTTCGACTCTTCTATTCCATTTCTTAGTTCGACTCTTCTATTCCATTTCTTAGTTCGACTCTTCTATTCCATTTCTTAGTTCGTGTCTAAGACCAAAATGTAGATTGTCTCTCGTAGGACCACTAAAACTACGATGATTTTGATTTCGGTTTGTCCGACCAGTTACATAGGCCATTTGACCGCTGTTGAATTCAAATCAACAATGTAAAAATAAAGTTAGTGTTTATTTTAGTACATATTTATATGTTTAAGTCTAAAAATCAATTAAAATGAAGTAGATACCAAAAGGGTATGCGGGTGCTTAACACATTTCCGCCGTGTAATTTAGTCCCCAAACCTATTTTTTGTTTTTAATAGATTAGTAGTCTTTTGACATTTTAGAGTCTTTTTTAGGGTTTTTCTTATTTTCCTTTTGTATAATAAAATAAAATGGAGACTCTTAATTTTAGACCTTTCCTGACTCTAGGATTTTTTCGAGGCGGTTGATTACATTTGCGCCCGCTGAGGACACAAAAAACTAAGAGGACTAGCCTTGAAAAACTTTTATTCCTTTTTGGCCTTTCATGTTTTCTCTATTTTTGTATAACATGTTTGATATGCTATAACTGTGATAATTGTGCCTTTATTTCGTGCGTCATATACCCGCACAATTGTCCCAAACCCATCCACTCGAGGGCAACGATTGAAACCTCTAGACTTCATAGTTATCCATGCGAATTCGATTGTACTCTCATCTCCAAGGCCTAGTACCATAGGGCCTCATGGTTTCTTGGTATGTTAAATGACTTGTGTACACATACGAGTGTTCACCCATTATAAACTACCTGAATTACAGTTGGTAGGAATGTCATACAAGTCAAGCTGATGGATTGACCTTACAAGGGCGTGGAGAGAAGAAATCACAGACCCGGGTCATTTCATTGCTCTACCCTTTTTTAGGAGAGTACCTATTTGGTTTGTGGCCCGTAAGTTAGCTGGTATTCTCGTGAAATGGAAGACTCTGACTAACTAAACAGGTTCCAATCAAGTAATCGAAGGGTTAGTTAGTAAGTATTATTCTTGTAAATTCGAGTTGGCTGGTTTATACCTTAGACCCTCTAACCCACTGACCAACCGGCTGGTTAACCCACAAGGTTACCAGACAGTTAGTCAGGATCCTGATCTTCTCAAAATTTTTGAGTCCAAAACTTTCAACCCGCTGACTAACCGGCCTGTTAACCCACAAGGTTACAAAACGGTTAGTCAGAACCCTGACCTTCTCAGAGTTTTTTAGAATTCCAAACCTCCAATCCACTGACCAACCACCTGATTAACCCATAAGGTTACTGGAAGGTTAGTCGAAACCTGGTCATTCCCAGAGTTTTTAGAATTCCAAACCTCTCCCCCACTGACTAACCTGTCAATTAATCCACAAGGTTATCGAATGGTTAGTCAAAAACCTGACCTTCCCAAAGTTTTTTTGAATTTTGAACCTCCAATCCATTGATCAACCGCCCGGTTAACCAACAAGGTCAACTGTACGGTTAGTCGGTACCCAACTTTTCCAAACATTCTCCAAAAATCCCATAATTAACCACTGGCCAACAGAAAGGTTATCTCACAAGGTTAACCAGGCGGTTAGTCAGTGTCCAATTCCTGTATGGGTATAATCGGTTGGTTTAATGTTTTATATTGTGGTGTGCTTAGGTGCATCCTCTGATTGAATGGTCTTATCTAGGTTATAGTTTCCTAACTTGTGTCATTCTTTTCAACTCCCTTTAATCCATAATATAAATTTTTTTTTGAAAGACTTCAAAATTTCTTCTCTCTCTTAGAAGATAAGAAGATCTATGACCAATCCTTATTGTAACCCAAAAAATAATAAAACACACACACACGAGAGCTGATCCATTGCTCACGCAGACAACTTGGTATCTGACCGTCTAAGCGAGATGTGGATGGTCCAGATCTATTTTTTGTGCTTTTTTTAAGTCTGTCTGCTACATTATGTAGCGAACAATACTTTTGATAAAAATACCCCTCACCCATATTGATTGTGCAGTAAAAGAGTCTGTCTGCTACATAATTTGTAGCGGACGAAATATATAGACAAGCCCTTCATATTTCACTTTCATATCTCTCTCTCTCCCTTCCTCCCTCCTTCCTCTAAACTACAGCTTCCCCAACAACAACCTCCATCTCTGCCTCCCTAATAATCAACCTCCATTGTCATTAGCACCTTCAAGCAAAAGGTTGATCGATAGCTCCAATGTCCAATCGCGTCATCCTCGGTAACTCTAGCGTTATGGTCGTGGCCTCCTCTGCAAATCTACCACAGTGGTCGCGGCCTCCTCGGTAACTCCGCCGCGGCAGTCACAGCCTCCTCCAAAAATCTATCGTCACGATTGTGACCTCCTTGGCAACTCCACTGCCACGATCTCAACCTCCTCGGTAATTATGTCGTCATGGTTGCAGCATCTTAGATCTAGCTCTTCTAATTTAATTAGTATTTTATCTAAAATTCTTCTAATTCAATTGGACTTAGATCTGGTTCAATTTGGGTTTAGGTTTAATTTTGACGACAAGATGGTAGATTACAAATTAATGGCGGCAGCTACGGTGATGGGCTTGCATTTTATTTTGATATTTTGTTTTTGTTGACGGCGGTTCTTCAGTGGCGGGTGGCGGTTGTGTTATGTTGATGGTGGAGGTTTTGAAACCCACAAGCCCAATCTTTCAGCCCTGATTTTACATTATTTTGCCTCAATCTGCATATTGCAAAGATAAAAATGCAAAAGACATTCCTTCGGTTGACTGAAAATAGAGAGAACGGCTATTTGAATATTGTTTATTGTGGTTTATGGAAAGATGTAATATCCCGAACTTTGGGAGAGGATTAGCTAACCATCGGTGCTTTGAAAAATAAACGGACAATAATTTTGAGTAATGCTAGGATAGTATTAGAGAGTGGAAGCTTAAAATAATTTTGGGACAAAAATATAATTTTTAAAAATTTGGGGGCATTTCTGTAATTTTAAAAAACTTGAAGGGTTAATTTGAAATTTTTTAAAATATACATTATGCGTTAAATTTTGAGGATGACTTAGCCACCTCTTGATTGTTGCCTTGTGACTAATCTAAATATATTATAAGATATAGATAGGATAATCTTTAGGGAAATTGGAAAAAAAACAACAAAAGAGGAAATCTTTCTATTTCGGGAAAGGAGGAAGAATAAAAACAGAGAAAAAGAAATGCTCGGGATCAGAGGAAAAAAATAGGGGAGTAAGAACTGAACAGAGAAGAAAGCTAGAAACAAAGGAAATTAAGAGAGATCTCCTAGGGGTAATCTCTTTATCCTTCTAGCATATCAAATTTAGTGTGTGTTTCAGTATGTGTTTAAGGGGAATTAATTATGTGTTGGGCACGAGCAGTGGAGTGTTTTATGATTAACATGCGTTCTTGTGTTTTCGAGTAATTGCAGCTTAGGTAGGTGCGGATGATGTGTGCTTTTCGGCATATTAGTGAGGGTTCAATGTAAGCAGGGGTAAGGGAGAGGAGTTGTCTAGTGTGTAGTCTGTGTTGTTGTGTGTGCGTGCATATAAGGTGTGCGTTTCAGTAATTGTTAGTGTGCGCTTTGCATTGTAAACATATATGTGTGTGTGCGTGGTGGGGTAATTAGTGAGATTGCGTGTGTGTTTTCAGCAATTAACGTGTGTTTTGGTGTGTGCAGTGGGTGCGAAGTGAGTGTGTAATAGTGTGCGTGTGTTGAGTGTGTGACAGAGTGTGTTCGGGTGTGTAAGTGTGTGTAAATAGGTGTAAGTGTGTTTAAGTGTGCATAATTGTGTGTTGGAAAAGGTGTTAGATGTGCTAGTATGTAAGTTTACGTGTAGCAGTATGTGTGTGAATTGTGGGCGTGTATATGAGTGCTACGACAGAGATGCTGTGAAGGGAGAAGATGAATAGTATGTGTGTAAAAGGTGTAATAGTTTGTAATATCCCAAAATTCGGGAGCCGATTAAAATAGTCATCCGTGACCCAAAAAATAAACGGGCGCTAATTTTGAGCAATACTTGGGTATTAGAAGCTGGTGGAAGCTTAAAAATATTTTGGGGCAAAAATATAATTTTCAAAATTTTGGGGGCATTTTCATAATTTTAGAAAACTTTGGGGGTATTTGTGTAATTTTATAAAAGTAATTTAGGAACCATTTTTTTAATGTGCCGCCTCCTACTAACTTAGGTGACTAAGCCAAATTAAATAATTTAATATGGAATCTGGATATGTGAGATCTTGGATGAAAGAAAGAAGAAAAAAGAGGAAATAAGAACAGGAAAGAGCAGAAAAGAAAAAAAGAGAGAAAGAAGAACGGAGACAGAAAATAAGAAACAGTAATGGACGAGAGAAAACAGAGCACAGGGAAGAGAGAAATTTCGGCAGAAAATCAGGGGAGAAAAAGGGGGAATTCGGTCAGGGGACTTGGAAAGAAATTCTTCGAGGTAATTCCCTTTCTCTATTACATGAATTTAGTGTGTGTTAGAGCGTGTTTTACTGCACCTTAGAGGCGTTCAGTGTGTGTTTTCTTGAGTGTATGTGTGTGTTTATGTGTATATATATACTTCGGAGGTGTGAGTTTATGCATAGTTATGGTTTAGTTGTATATGTATGTAGGTATATAGGTGGAATGGGTGCGTGAAATTGAGTGTACAGTGTGTATGTGGTGTGTGTTTACAGTATGTGAGAAGTATGTGTGTGTGTGTGTGTGTTCATGAAACAAGTGGGTATATGTGCTTTAACTAGGTGTAATTATGTGTGTGTGTGTGTGGGCATATGTGTTTTAGTGTGTGTCGAGGTGTGTGGTACTATGGGTTGTCATGGTGAGTGGGTTTGTATGTATATTATCTGGAAAAATGGGCTGCGGAATAACAGGGACGATGAACAGTAGTCCAGCTGGGTGTAATTTTGTGGGATTCAAAATTGTCGCTAAAGACTAAAATTAATTAGGCAGTTTTTCAATGAATTTTCATAAATATCTAGAGCCAAAATTAGACAAAACTCAAAACAGTAACCCCTGATAATTTTACGAGAATTGGGGTACCGATTAGAAGAAATTCTGAATTTATTTAGTATAGCAAAACAAGCTATTTTGATCTAAAAATTTCAGTCAAATCTTATTTTACTGATATGATTCATATTCTAAAATTTCGTGTCATTCTAAGGCCGATAGGTATTTTTCGCGAAACTGGCATTTTAGCGCTCGGTTCGGACACCAGTTCGAGATTTTCGGACGAAAATTTTCTAAAATACTTTTTAGTCCAAAAATGATATCATGATACTTAAAATATCTGTTTAAGATATTTTTAAGAATTTTCCGGTGTCGGAAACCCCCGGGGGTGTTTTGGTAATTTATCACCCTGAAGGGGTATTTTGGTAATTTTACCTATAAAGGGTATTTTGAAGTAAATTTACATACAATAAGATTATTTTAGTGACTTTGCTTATGAAAAAGTTATTTTGAGAATTTAAGTGTAACGGGGGGTATTTTGGTAATTTACCACCTTGGAGGGGTATTTTGGTAATTTGACCTAAGAAATGTATTTTTGGATTAATTCACATATGGTAAGATTGTTGTAGTGATTTTACTCACGAGAAGGCCATTTTGGTGATTTAAGGCCGAGAGGGGCATTTTGGTAATTTTACACCCTAGGGGTGTTTCGGTAATTTTACATACCCGATGAGGGAAGGTTTATTTTGGGAGCATGTGTGAGTTCGTATTAAGTTATACTTTTGTTCTGTAGGTTGTTTCTAATGGTTCGATTATTCTGTTTAGGTTAAAGCTAAAGACTTCCGGTTAAAATAATTTAGTTGCGGATCCAGGTAAGGGATTCTATCTGAACCCTGGGTAAGAACTTTGTCCAAACCCTTATTTCGATTGCTCGTACTCGTAAGTACTCATTTGATTTACTTACGGATAATGCTGAACTCTGAATTTTGTATGGCTATTAGCATGTTATTGCTCAGAAAACCCTAATATTGAACCTGAATCGATTATTTGGAAATCTTTTGATGCTCGCCTGTTATTAGGCGCTAATCATTTCACGTTAAGGTGACTCACGGTAGCACGTTCGTCATGCTGCAACCACTCGAGCACCTTTTCATCAAAAATATTGACCGACGGTGCAACCAGAGCAATGGGGTTAAGGGGCAAAGGCCTTGGCCAACCCCATGGGGTCAGCCTCGTCCTCCATAGGGGGTCGGCCTTGGCCTCTATGGGAGGTTGGCCCTGGCCTTCCCCCCGGTTGTTCACTTTTCTCTCACGACAACATACTTGTTGCAACCCAACTTTTGGATTCGTCATTGCCCATCCAAACACCTACTGTCGGCGTGCCCAAAGTTCATCGAAAAGGGGGAGTGGCTTTGGCCTCCCTTCATGGGAGTTGGCCATTGACCTTGGCCATCCCCTAGGGTTGGCCTTGGCCTCAGCCTCCCAAGGGGTGATGGCCTTGGCCTTCCCCCATTTGTTGGCCTTTGGCCTCCCCTTCTGTGCGCACCTGTGATTCGGGTCTTTGCACCTCTGCGATGTTCACCGATGCTCGTACACTAATCTTACGACGTCCATTGTCCACTGCCCGCAGTCACACATCACCCCGGCGATGACCGTCTCCCAAAGTCACGCGCTACCACCGAATGACCCATCCTCGACAACCGCGTGCCATCACTCCAACTTTGTCATTACTGAATATTGCACTTATTATTTTGGTATAACATGCACAGTTGGCTCATGCCCCCCCCGGTCTCTGGGGCACCCGACGCGCGCCTGTACGTTGTCTCCGTGACGTTTGTTGTCGCGCTAGTGCGCCACTTTCATAACAGGTGCCCCCGGTACTGAGTATTGCTCCGCGACGTTCGTCGTTGCGCCCGTGCGCCATCTTCATGATATGTGCCTCGACACCAAGTATTGTTTTGCAACGTTCGTCGCCACGCCCGTGTGCCACTTTCATAATAGGTGCTCCCGGTACCGAGTATTTCTCCGCAACGTTCGTCACCGCGCCCATGCGCCACTTTCAAAATAGGTGCCCCTGCACCAAGTATTGCTCTGCGACATTCGTTGCCGCGCCCGTGCACCATTTTCATGATATGTGCCCCAGCATCGAGCATTGTTCCGCGATGTTCGTCACCGCGTTAGGCGCTACTTTCATAACATGTACCCCAGGCACTAGGGATTTTCTCGAGACGATCGTCGCCTCGCCCATGCACCACAATCAATGTCTCGTGCTGTAGGCACCACGCCCATGCGCCATAATCATGTTACATGCTTCTGGAGGGCTCCGTTCATAATGCTCCGGCACGAGGACACCTTGCAGCGGGATGGACTTGTTACCCTAAAGCCATCGCCGCCATGGGATAAGCTCGTTACCATAAAACTATCGCCGTCTTTATTCCGGGGGGCTCCGTTTGTAGTGCTCCGACACGAGGACCCCTCACAGCGGGATGGGCTCGTTATCACAAAGTCATCGCTGCCACTGGATAGGCTCATTACCATAAAGCTATCGCCGTCTTCATTCTGGGGGGCTCCGTTCGTAATGCCCCGGCACCAGGACCCCTCGCAGCAGGATGGGCTCGTTACCACAAAGCCATCACCGTCTTCATTTTGGGACACTATCTCCGTCAGGGTGTCTTCTTGACTGGCCTACGTGCTCCGGCACTGGGTGCTTGCATCGGCACCTCCCTTTGGAGGGCATCATGCTTAGTCTGCCTGGCAATTGGACGTTGGGTCATCCCCACCGCTTCCAAGCATGTGGGATTTAGGAAGGGCTTAGATCGGGGGTTGGGGCAATTGGCTTACTCTGATCATGCTATCGCGGTGTGGTCAGTCTTCTCGAACAGGTAGAGCGATGTTGTGTGGGGGGCAAGGCAGTGCGAATTTGGGAACCGGCAGTCCAAAGGAGAACCGGTATTTTGGGACCTCCTGGTGATGTGTCACTCCCCGGGGAAGACATGTGGCATTTTATGACATAAGCATACTATTTACTATAGATAGTGGACTTTTGGACACATTCTAGGCAGAATTCTCTCATTTGACAAAAATCACTTTCTCACTCTAGAACTTGAGAACTTTTGGATTCTAGAGAGAGAAACACATTTCTCTCGTGACTTTGGACATAACATCGACTGTGACATTGGACCTCAACTTGGACCCCGACTCGGACCTTAGCTTGGATTACCGACTGCCTGCCTTGTTCATCTTTGCCTTGTCTCCACAGCGCTGCCACCCCTCACAACTTGTTTGGGAATGCCTTGCTCTCTGCCCTCACTCTGCCCTCACTGTCTCTTACTTTGCATACTTGAAAGTTGACTCGGACTGCAGTCTTTGTGGCACCTCCACGTAGGTACGAACCCACTTTCCTTGGCATCAAACTACTGATACCCTAATTGGTAGTCCTTCTCAGACACCAAAAAATCCAAAAATTTTCCATAATGTATATCTCTTAAAAATAATAGGATTTACTATTTTGTCAAATTCGGATCCAAACTATGTATAAAAAATTGCTCAAAACTGGCTAACCTCTTTTTAGTGACCATTACAGTCACTATTCACATCATCACACACACTATATCACCTAAAACACACACACCTCACCTTCTTCCTCGTTCCACTGCTAGAACACACGCACTTATGCACACAATTCTCACGCACACATGCACTACCACACCTAAACACACTTACTATACCTAACTACACATACTAACACACATTAAAATACCTATTAACATTAAATTACACACACATATCCCACATAATTCACATTCAAACACACACACCCATTGCCACTCCACGCACACACTGTCCACACCAAGAACACACACTATCCTACCCACATTTTCTCGACAATTCACCCAAACATGTCCCAATCACTTCCATTCTCTCTTAAACATACCATATCACCACAAATTTCATAATTTACAAACATAATCACACATGAATTCCCACATCCGAATTGCACACACATGGAACTACACATAAACCCACAGCATAGCCACGGTTCCCTCTTCCTTACCCTCTACCACCATACAACCCATTAAACATTAACTTATCTACCAAAATTACACAAAGCCATAACCTCAATCCCACGCCCGAAACATCAAATACACAGAAAAAACCCCTTGCACAGCATGTTTGTAATACCATGAAATTTACTTTTTCTATGTGAAATTAATGTTTTTGAATAAATAAGTTTGTGATCTTTTGTTAAAACTAAAATAAAAATGGTTTGAGATTGTTTATGAAATTTTCAGTAGAATGAAAGTGATTTCATTCGAATAAAAAATATTTGATGTTAAAGTTTTTGGACTCTGAAGGATTCGGTCGAAGGAAAATGGTTTTGTTTCGAATGAAAGTGGTTCCATTTGAATCAAAACTATTTAATGTTAAAGTTTTTGGGCTCTGAAGGATTCGGTCAAAGGAAAATGGTTTTGCTTTGGATGAAAATGGGTTTGCTTCGAATGAAAATATTTTGCTTTGAACGAAAAGTATTTAAAATGTGTAAAATGAGTTTCTGAAGTTTTTCATTCGAATTAAAAGTTTTAATTTGGATAAAAACCTATTTTCTGGTCAAATGCAAAAAAAAAAATCTGAAGTTTTTATTCAAATTAAAATAGTTTTCATTCGAATTAAAAGTTTTAATTTGAATGAAAACTCCTTTTCAGTCGAATTAGAAGAAACTGAACCATTTTCACCTTTGTCGGATTCAGTCGAATAAAACATGTTTCGGTCGAATGAATTTTTTTTTCAGTCGACTTAAAGTTTGGTTTTGTTTCATATAAATAGTTTCTTATTTTCCTTTTGACTATTTTTGGTTCTTTGCCTATTCCCCTTTGCAATAGAGAGAGAGAGAGAGAGAGAAAGAGAGAGGAGATGAGGCTTAGAAGCTCTTGATTTCTAAGGAGGAGCTTAAGAATTTGCATTCACAAACTTGATTAAGGTAATGGTTTATTTTCGAAATTCAAATCAGCGATGGATCAATTGCTCGTGTAAGTTTTGAGTTTCTTTTTTAAATTTAAACTTCTTCGAAGTGATTCTTCTTCTCCTTTTTGCTTTGAGCTTTGTTATGAATAACTTCTTCTCAATGCTATGATTTGTTAAATTCAATTTCTGTCGAATTCGTTTGACCTTAGAACTTGCGATGTTGATATCGTTCGTTTTAGAGATTGTCATTATTTCATAAACTTCGTGTATTGTTTGACATGTCCAATATTTGATTGTGTGTTAAATTGGAATATTTGTTTTGATAACTCTACGAGCCATGACTGGGCATTTGGCTCATTCCCTTTGACATACTTTGACATTCAAATTTTAGTTTGACATCTGTTGTGTTGGAACCTTTGTGCTTCTGAAATTTTGTTTCTCAGATAAATTTTTGCTTCCGTATGATTGGTCCTTTGAGTGACCGCTGGGACTTTGGGATCGAAGGGCTAACTGAGTGATCAAGAGTTAGCTGCCTTTGTTTTTGAGTTAGTATTGATATTTTGAGTGTAATGATTGAGACAGATTGTTAGTGTTGGAGACTTGAATTGTACAAAGGCTTGCGGCCGCTGTGTTAAATGTTGATGTATTTTGGGAATATTTAGTGTATGCTCTGATTTACCATTTTGGAGTCTTATGATAATTATAGGATTTTATCTGATCTCTCTGTATCTGGCATTAACACTCCAGATTTAAATTCGGGGCGTTACAATGTTCATTGCTCACACACTGTAACACCCCGAACCTAGGGTTAAGTTTATTCCCATAACTTTATTTGTTACTTTATTAGTAGTTTTTCTAGGAAATTGTTTTAAAATTTTAGCGACAAATATTATGAGCAGCATCATTTAGGACCTTTTGCGATGTAAGATATACAATGCGATAATTTATTTATCAGAGTCCTTCAGCGATGATTAACTGAGCAATGTTAACAAATATATATATATATATATATATATATATATATATATATAATAAAAGGTTAAAATAAGAGAAAGAGACAGAGAATAAAAAAAGAGAGGAGATAGAAGACCAAAAAATAGACAAGACAAAGAGAGAAGCTGTGCGGGCAGCCGACCTTAGAATGGGCGGCGCCTTGATTTGGCATCTGCCCCACAAGCGGTCACAGGTGACTAACTCCGACCGTCTCTTTCACCGAGATACACATCCTCCCTCCGTGTCGTGCCTTTATCGAACACCATGATGCCACTCCCCGTAGCCGAGACCTTCGCACCTCCATTGAAGGCACTGCCCGCTGCCACATCCATGCCACCGGTCGAAACATTAACACCTCCATTAGAGGCACTGCCCGCTGCCATCGCCATGTCGCCGTTCATCATCTACTGTTGGCCAGATCCATGGCCAGTCATCGATAGCTGCTGTGGCCATCGTAATTTCAGCCACTATTCGCTCCAACAGCTATCGACAATCACCGTGAAGACCCTACTCTGCCACCATCGCATGGTATTCATCATCTCCTTTCACCACCGCGAATTGCCTTGGCCACCGCGACCTTTAATGGGAAAAATTTCACAGCAAGCCAAAATGACAGTTGCCGATATTCATCCACCACCACCGCCAAAATCTGTAACCACCGGCGACCATCCACTATAAGCCATCAACGTGGGTCCCCAATCGAACTGCCCTCCCACCCAAGCACTGCCCACCATCAGAAGGACATCTCCAGTTCAATCTCAATGGCCATTCGATTGTCGTCGGCAATTAGATTCATGACTATGGCGTAGAATTGATTTTGTGGTATTGACTGTGGAGTGGAGTTTGATAATGCTGTTGAGATTTCGGTCGTTGTACAGTGGTTGTTATTTAGTCGTAGTGTTGGCGGTGGATGTAATGAAATGAATTAAATGGGTTGTGTGTATCTCTACGAGTGTATGATGTGCGTATTTGGCATGTATGCAGATTTATTTGTGGTCGATTGACTGTGTATACTAGGATGTGTATTTGGAGTACTGTGGTGTGGTTGCATTTTGGATGGGGAGTGCGGTTGTGTATGTCTTCACATACATGTTCTGCATATGTTGGGTGTTTGTGGGTAGACGGGTGCGGGTAGTGCGGGGGTGCACATGTTTATATGGGTGAGTTTCTGTGGTGTGCAGTCTGTGGTGCTGGTATAAAGAGTGTGTTTAGTGGGTGGTTTGTATGTGCGCATCCTTGGGTGTACTCTATGTGTTTTTGGCAGATGTGTAGGAGTAGTGTTGTTGGATGATAATGTGTAACATAGTGTTTTTTTATGGGTCTTGTTTCGGTGAACTGTGTGTGAGAATTTTAGTGTCTGTGTATGGATTAGTTTGTATGTGTATGTGCATGTGGAAAGTGTGGGTGTGTGTCAGTGTAGTGGGTTGACTAAGTGGAGTGGCGTGTGTGTGGTTGTTTCAGACAAATGTTTATAAATGTGTGTACAGGCGGTTTGAAGATGAGAATTTCTTGAGGTGGAACATGAAAAGTGTCGCTAAAGGGCCATCATTTTCTTATTATCCAAATTCTTATTTTTCAAAGCTATTTTCGCTATGATTTTGGCTAAGTGCAAAACTGTAACCTTAGTTATTTTTGCAATATCTATGATATATAATTTTCTTGGAATTTTTTTTGTGTCCTTGAAAATTAGATTATTTTTGCCTGAAAATTTCATAGTGACTATTTACCATTGAAATGTTTTAGTGTCTTAAGTTTCAAGAATTTTCAGTATCGGTTATCATGTGTAGCAACTTTGGTCGCCTTGTGCGCTGTTAAGATCCAGAGGGAGTTTTGGAATAAAATAATATTTTCAAAGGACTTTTTAGTCTAATTTCAACCTAATGCATATAGATGATTTTTGAAGTATTGTGAAATTATTGCTGGTCATATTGGCAGTTAGGGGAGTATTTTGGAAAAATTTCCTTTCTCGGTGGCAGATGTAGTGGTATCATGCTCATGAGTATCCAATGCTTGTATAGGCATGCACTACGCATGTAGTTTGTGTATTTTTAGGATTATCGTGTGAGTATTATGGGTTCATGTGTGTGTTGTGTTGTGGATTTGTGTGCGTGTTTGTAAGAGAAAGAGACATGAACAAAGAAAGAGAGGGTGTATTAGAACGGGTTGTCAAGACGATAGGATGTATTAGTCATTGTGTTGTAGAGTTCAAGAGAGTAAGTAAGAGAGCTAGAAAAGCCGGATAGGGTCGGATGCGTATGGATAGAAGGAAAATGAAAGAAAATGAGGAAAAATGGCAGGATTTACTCTAAGTGAGTTTTGAAGAAGTGGAGACGGAAGCGTATACTATTGGCTAGTTCAATAGGAGCTTGGAATGGAATGGGCATTTCTTTTGGTCAAGTGTAGCAAGTAATCATCGCTTAGGATTCTAGCATCGAGAAAATACGTAGAATTGTGTAAGTGACCTTTCCGATCCTTTTAGTGTATATACAAGTATATGTTCCCTGTTTTTGGGAAATCTCTAGTAGTCATAAATGAACTGCTTATAGTTAGCTTATTTCAAAAGCAGGGATGAGAACTGTTTAGGAAAATAATACCGAGTTATAACATCTTGGTGTAGATCGTATCCTGATAAATGATTTGCCCTATTTAGGTTAATTCAAAGGATTTGTGTTTGAGGTTGATTAGCTTAACATAGCTTCGGACCGAGGTAAGGAATCTTCTTCCAAAACCCTATTTCTTCCATTTGACATCGTAAATATCTTTTCAAATTGTTATTGAAGTTTCTTGGACTTAGTTATAATTGTTATGAAATTTCATTGATTGCCATTAATATCTTGTTTTGAGCCTGACATGTTTCATGAAAATCATGTTCGATGCTCTGTCTTTATTTCTCATTGTGCATCGATTTCATCATTGCATTATTGATTATTGTATTCTACATATTTACATGAGTTAGTGTATTGAGGAGTTTTAATGATGGCCTCCTATTGTCGGGAGATGCTAGCACCTTAAGGGTCTAGCTTGTGTTCATATGCATATGTAACCACAGTGTTATTGAGCATCGTCTTTGTGGCTTTGCTAAGTGATTTTCCTGCATTGCCTGTGTGGCTTTGCAAATTTACTCATATTCAATATCATCTGTATCGTTTCAGTGTAATTGGAATTGTTGCTAATTGTATCTAGTTTAGTTCAAGGGATTAAGTTGAATCTCTTCCATATCGTTTGAAATGAATCTAATAATTATTGTATTCACATTCCCTCTTATGGATTTTGAGTGACCTTACGGAACTCTCGAAAGCTCACTCCCTTTTTCATTTCCCCTCTACAGGTAATAACCAACAATAAATTACATTGAGTATGGATTAGACTTGAGCGAGGAAAAGAGAATTATAGTTTTGGTCTTGATCATTAGAACTCCTGTGTAGGTTAGTATTGCTGTTTAAAATTTTTGATTCAGAATTGATGTTTCAATTATGACAAAACATTTAGAGTATTGTCTTATTCGATGTTTTAGTTGCTGTGATGGACTGATGGTACTATATTGGTAGAGATTGAGGGTATTATTATCTTAGTGTAATTGATCGAGTGAGTGTTAACGTTCCAAAAATTTCGGGATATTATACGCACACACTACGCCATAGTTAAAAACACACACTAAACCCACAAATACATACTAGTACGCATATATTAAAGATTAGGAAGCTTATCTCTTGAAAATGGCCTTGATTCTCTCTTCTTTCTCTCTGTTTTCTTCTTCCTGCAACCTTGCTCTGTTTTCTCTTTTGTTTTTCCTTTACTGTTTCTCTATTTTTTTTCTCTCTCTTTTTCCTTCTTTCCCTCCTTTTACCATTAACCATTAATTAATTATTACCCTAACTTAGTCATCACCATTTAAGCAGGAGGTGTCACTATTTAAAGAAATGGTTTCTAAAATTTTTACACATTTCAACCTAGTCTAACCTACTTCCTTAAAATTACAAAGTAGGCCCTATACGTTATATATTTACAAAATGGCCCCCATAACTTTTAAAAATTATAATTTAACCCCAAAGTTTTTCAAATTTACATTTTTGTCCCAAAATCGTTTTAACATTTCATACTTTACTACTTCTGAGCATTGCTCAAATTTATCGCTTGTTTATTTTTTGGGTCACCGATAATTATTTCAAACCGCTTGAAAAGTACGGAATATTACATTCTCCCTACCTTATAAATATTTTGTCCTCGAAATTTGATCTCGGATTCCATATTATTTATAACATCTAGGCACTACGCTTTTGCTGCGTACCCCTGATAATTACAACACTGTAGCTGAGTTACATCTAACATTCGCACCCAAATTTATGTCCCACGAATTCCTAAATGTAACAATTCAATTTCAAATTTTAGCGCTAAGCTTAAACCTGTCGGACTAAACACTTGCGCTCTAATCGTTTCAGCACTTCAAGAGCAATGACTTAGCCAATATAAAACTCACTAAAGTGAATTTACACCATTCTAGATTCGATGCATATCAACAAATTAAATCAAACTCTAATCCGTCATGCTTCCACTGCATTATACTGACAGCATATCAAAGCCAATGTTATCTACATCATCTACTTAATCGTAACGAGCTTAATTTCAAGCCCATGATGTACTAAAGTACTAAGCTATGATCACACATGACTTGCACTCTACCAAAGCTCACATGGATAGGATAACCAATTCATATAGTACTTACACCTCACAGAAAGACGAAAAAACTGTAACCACTACGGTTTTGCTGCGCACTCTGATGTCTTAAATCAAATGAGCTCAAACTATTACCTAATTCATTACGAAGAGATATGTTACCTTAGCATAGCACAAAATATGACTCTGCACTCGCATGTATTGCACTTTCACTAGAGTTTAAAGCTTTAAATTATCACATCACTTTTGATTCACAACCACATTATTTACCAAAATCTTTAGTCTTATCCTTCGATCATCTATTTCAATTAAACGTTTAAAATATTTCAGTTCATAAGGCAAATAACATGCGATATATTATCGCATGTGCAGCCAAATCTCAACTTTATACCGAACCACCAAATAGATTGTCCAAATCTAATCCACGTTCTCAGAGTCTACTTTCATTCACCGATTTTCTGAGGCTTAAGAGTCTACATAATCTCATATTAGGACAGATTAAACTATACAAATCCTAAATCAGGTAAAGATACATGTACATAGCATATTGTCAATTTTCAAATCATTTGGGAATAGAACATAATAAAATTCTGATAATATGATTAGGCACGAATAGCAATTATAACATGTTTCCATTTAGGAACATATTAAACAAACACAAATCACAAGAAAACAGTGATGATTATACAACGAAATGTCTAATATTAATCACAACAAACAATGATATCAATCAATCATTTAGAGGTACAAATAATAACAATAATCCCCCCTGGGCTATCAAAACGCAAAAATATTTAACAAGTCATCCCTATTGGCTCTCAATATTCACAATGCAAAATTTTATGACATTCCAAAAAAAAAAAACACGAGTACAGAAACAAAAAGGGTATAAGTATTACCAAGCAAAGTCAACCTATTGCCTCGAAGCAATTACGATCAATAAAGATTATTGATCCTTAACAATATTTGTAACCTTTCCATGGCCAGTAGGTCCGGTACTACCCCATTAAGTCCAAATAGGTTCGAAAGAAGCAGATCAGTATACTAGAACAGTAATAAGATGACTCAATATGAATGACACTTCTCTGATGTCTCAGAATAAGTTGGCATTCAATTAAATCGAAGTCGAATTCAACATATAAAAGAACAAAAACAAGATGACAAAGTATGATCCCACACTTCTTATCGTACTCTCAAACGAATTTTCTGACACCAGTCAATCCCCAAAAGCACCATTCTCATTCACAAATCAAATCACTAACTTAACCACTACTCATACCTTACATACTTTCAAACACTACAAGGGTTTCCCACTAACAATCTATGGATGCGTAGTTAGAGGATAACTAGTTCCCGCCTAGCATGATATCAAAATCTCTAATGACAATTGGGATGAGATCTGCTGAAATATCTCTATCCCCAACATGGATAGTATAGTTATATAGAACCGTAGACAATCAAGACTCACCCAACATAGTGTTTATCACAAGATCAGTTCCTAAAGGATGGGTTTTCACCCTCAATCACTACGCGACGATAAGGGATAAAAAGAAAATGACGTTCCAGAATCAAACAATATACGAACGTCTAACGGGTTAACTTGTAGTGTACCTGACACCACGTCATCAGATGTAGTAGCATTTTGAGCAGACACTGAATAAAGTCTGGCTGATGTCCCAGGCCTCTGTCCTTATTGGACTTAAGACTGCTGAGTCTGGCCCTGCTAACCTTGTTCTCTTTCCTGACGAGGAACACTGGCTATTGATGCACTAGCTATAGGTGCGGAATAGGAAGTTGACTGATTATTTCTATCAACTGAACATTCCCGAACTTGTCGCTCCATACTGCCCACCTAAAAAACCCTTTAGTAACCACGTAGCATGGCCCACTACCATGATACCTCCCGCACATGATACATGGGGTGGCCAAAAAAATTGACTCGCCACCTTGACCAGGACTCTATTTAGGTCCAACTCCAGAATTTTGCGATGGTCCAAATCTAGTACTCTGAGCTAGTCGAGCGCCTACACCTCTGGCTCCTTTGAATTCCATACTTTGCCCAGATCTAAATCGTGAGCCGATGCAGGCCTGAATTCCCTGTTGTAACCCATCCTAAGGCCTTGGGCACCCTGATGTGCCGACTGTAAAAATTGCTAATGACTCTTAGCTCCTACAAATCTGTCATGGGCAAACTCTTACCCATCTCTCTTCTGTCCACCCTGTGTTTGCTCATACCTTCTTCTATTGTCAGACTGGGACTACTCCAAAGCACATTCTCAGTAAAGACATTCCATATTACTTGTCAGTTGAGCTAAGATCACTCCATTTCTCACTTTAGGCCACCCAAACTTATAGCGTCTATCCCCTTCCGTTGGCAACACCCTTATTGCACATCTAGCAAGACGAAAAAACCTCATTTTAAATTCACCTACCAATTCTTATCTGCTTGCGTTACATTGGAAAATTCTTTAAACATCTGTTCACAATAACTCGTCAAAAAAATATCGATTGAAGAATAATTCCTGGAATTGTTCCCAAGTCATCCTATCGAATGGTTGACGAGTCAAACTCATTTTCACCATTTTCCTCAATTGATTAGCCCCATCCCTCAGTTTATAGATAGCAAATCCATCTTTTATCTCTCACTCCTGTGAATAGCTCAAAATTTTTTCTCCATTTTGTTAATCCAGTTCTCTACCTCCATGGGGTCTAGTGACCCCCCTAAAGCTAGGAGCATTTTGTTTGTTTAAACTCACCAAAGTTTTTTTTTTACGTTGTGGTTGAACCGGATTCGGTACGCCTTGCTGTTGGTTAGCCAGATCAAGATCAAAATCTGATTCATAGTGTTCAGAAATGCAACCATCAGTTTTGGGTTTTGTTGTTCCTCCTCTTAGGTCGATGTACCTCTCTATCAGGGCCATCCTAACCCTCTGTACTATCTCTATTGCCAGCGCTATAAGTACTCCATACTAATACCATTAACAGTTATTAGCGTTATACTAATACGTGTCTAAAGAACAATATAATTTCAAGTTAAAGACAAGTTTCTTAACTCTACCATCATCGTACCCCACTCTCATTAACCGAATACGATTCTACAAAATCGTGTTACCTATATTCTGTGGATCCATGTACGTAGAATCTTTTACCTAATGTCCCAGACCGACTAGAAGGAGGCTGATTTTTAGAGGTTATGCCATGCGAGCATTCATTAGGCGCTTACAGGCCTCTTAGTGGACGCTCACTTGGCAATAGAAAGGCAAGGCTTCTGGAAGGTTCAAGACTTCTCTACACACTTTGGTTTTGTACATATGTGTATATTCTAGAGTATTGATGGATAACTCTAGAATGGTAGGTGAGTATTCTAGTAAGAGTCTAGAATAGTAGAGAGGCTTGTGAATAGTGTGGAGAGTTCTAAATAGGGAATGTTATCCGTAGGATTGGAATGTACCTCCACTGTCCGTTGAGGAGGTGGAGTATATATAGCCAAAGCCAAGTCTTGGCCAAGTCATCCAAGAGAGGGATCCAATCCTAGACATCCAAGACATCTTTGTACTCAAGTAGTATTGTAAGCTCTCTCCAAGTAATATAGTGGGAATCATTTCCCAAACCCTTGTGTTCTCTTGTTTGTTTGCTTCTAACATCACCCATCTTAAGGGTCAGGCTGACTTAGCACACAAGCAGGGGCTTGATAGCTAAGCGCCACACGGTTCGACTTAAGGAAGTCGTTTGTTCCGTGACAGGTGGTATCAGAGCTTGTTTGAGAGAGGTCGTGCCAAGCAAGAATTGTAGTGGTAGAAGGCAAGGACACTTGTGTTGGGACATCAGGGATGTCCGAGGAAATGGCCGTGGAGCTTGGGCGAGATCCACTATCATCACCCAACGGGAAGAAGGGCGGTCAAGGCCAAAGCAAGTTGAGGGATGCGCTTGCTTCGTTGGATCGCCAAACGGGTCACTTGGAGATTGCGATGGGTGTCAAGGATCACGTGGGGATGGTCGAGCAAAATCTACAAATGTTTGGGGATCATGTCTTAGAAGAGCTCGAGTCGCTTAAGCGGGTGGTGGGTGCCCAAGACGAGCTACGTGTAAGGTTTATGGAGCTGTTCGCTAATCTACAAGAATAACTTGACGTGGTAGAGGGCGTGGATGAGATAAGTCAAGAGGCAGCGATGTGTAAGAGAGCTATGAAGGGTGGAATGGTTGCTATTCCTAGTCCAAGGGTACGCTAAAACCTAAGGAGTTCGGAGGCACATGAAGTGATATTTTGAAGTTGTTAGCATTACGGACGAAAAGGTTAAGGTAAGAACTGTGACTCTCTATCTTACAGACACTACGACGCAATGGTGGCATAGAAAACATTGCAACATAGAAAAGGGGTTATACACCATAAATATGTTGGAGATGTTCAAGAGGGAGATTAAAAAACAGTTCTATCCAAAAAAATGTAGTCTACGAAGCGAGGAAAAGGATGAACGAGTTGAGACATAAGGGCTCGATAAGCAAATACGTGAAGGATTTTATGACCCTTATGCTTTATATTCCGAATATGGCAGAGGAATATCTTCACTTCAACTTCGTCGATGGACTCCAAAGTTGGGCCAAGAAGGAACTTTAATGCAGGCGCGTGAAGGATGTTGATGAAGCCATAACGATGGCAGAGTCGTTAACGGAGTATGATAGAGGTGGTGAATCTTCAAAGTCGAAGGAGGTAGACGAAGCTTCGAAAGACAACCACGTCAATGGTGGGGGAGGAAGTCCCAAGGCGTGGCACAAGGGGGAAATCACGCTAGCACGAACAACTCTGAGGGCCATGGCAAGCTAAAGGATAAGCATGCAAAGAACAAGCCCAAGGACGAATGCTTCTTTTACAGAGGGCCTTGCGATAAGGCAAGCTTAATGCCTTAGTGAAGGAGAAGGAGGAGTCTGAGTGTGAGACGGTGCGCATAGGCTCATTCCAAGTCCTAAAAGCACTCCAAAAGAAGAATGGTGTTGCATTTCTTGACGGGTGTCGGACAAGCTTCGACGAGCAAAGGGTTGCTATACGTGGAGGCGAAGTTGAATGGGAAGGCCGCACAAGTATTGGTGGATACGGGGGCCACTCAAAACTTCATTATAGTGGAAGAGGTTGAGAGGTTGGGTCTCAACGTGGTTGACGGGGGAGGTTGACTAAAAACCGTCAACACCGAAGCTGATCCCCTACAAGGCACAGTTCGATAGGTGGAAATGTGCCTTGGCAAGTGGAAAGGGTTCGTAGATTTCTGTGTCGTGCGAATGGATGATTTCAAGGCAGTGTTTTGCCTTGATTTCTTGTGGCAGGTGAACGTCCTTGTGTCGCCGTATAACAACGCGGTGCATTATGAAAAACAGTGCGGCTTGTGTGGTGCCTATGCTCGGGGGAACATCTAGCACCATGACTCTTACTATGCAGCTATCGGGGATACGACTAGTGGAAGGAGATGGTGGGCATCCTCAAGGGGAAGAAGGACGCTATGCCGCATGGGCAGCCACTAAGAGAAGTGAAAGACGTTCTCGAGGGGAAAAAGAACATCCTATTTTCTGAGAACGGGGGGCTAAGTTACCATTTGTGGCACCATGTGGGATGGCACCACAAAAGTTAAAGGGATCGACAGCTATGTCCGAGGCAAAGGAGATAAATTTGTGGGCGAAGCAGGTGGCTAAGTCGCGGAATGAGAAGGCAGTCGTGTCTAAGGAGAGACACCTAACGCAAGAGAAGACTTGTCTTAGGGATAAACAAGACAAGATGAAGAAGCTTGCGAGAAGGCGACCGAGGGACTACAACCTTTGGGACTTGCTGATGGTCAAGACCCTAAGGAAAGAGCATGAGAGGGTCGTGTAGAGATACGAAGGACCCTTTCTCGTAATCGCTAAGCTTGGAAAGGCGTCTTACAAGTTGAAGTTGGCTCCGATCTTCCATGTGAATTTGTTGAAGCCTTACAACGCGGGTGTGGAAGACCGTGAATGTGGGGGAAGTCATAGGACATCGACAGCCAAGGGCAAGTCTTATGCAAAAGCGGCGGAGGAGTGAAGCTCAAGTGAAGTCAAGGAGTTGCACCATCAAGGCGTTGCTTGGTCAAGTGGGAGGGTTGCCTGGTCAAGTGGGAGGGTTGCCAAAGACACAAGTGACTTGGGAGCTGATGGAAGATCTTTGGCAGTTTGAGATGTTATTCGACATTGCAATGAGGTTACGACGAGGGCGTCAAGAGATTAGGTGGGGAAGAATGTCCCAAACCGACTAGAAGAAGGCTGATTTTTAGAGGTTACGCCATGCCGACGCTTATTAGGCGCTTAAGGGATGCTTACTTGGCATTAGAAGGGCAAGGCCTTCGGAAGGTTCAAGACTTTTCTACACACTCTGGTCTTGTACATATGTGTATATTCTAGAGTATTGGTGGATAACTCTAGAATGGTAGGGGAGTATTCTAGTAAGAGTCTAGAATAGTAGAGAGGCTTGTGAATAGTGTGGAGAGTTCTAAATAGGGAATGTTTTCCGTAGGATGGAATGTACCTCCACTGTCCGTTGAGGAGGTGGACTATTATATATAGCCAAAGCCAAGTCTTGGCCAAGTCATCCAAGAGAGGGATCCAATCCTAGACATCTAATACATCTTTGTACTCAAGTAGTATTGTAAGCTCTCTCCAAGTAATAAAGTGGGAATCATTCCCCAAACCCTTTGTGTTCTCTTGTTTGTTTGCTTCTAACATTGCCCAGCTCGAGGGTCAAACTTAGCACACAAGCAGGGGCTTGATAGCTAAGTGCCGCATGGTCCGACTTAGGAAAGTTGTTCGTTCTATGACACTAAGCTTTTAATACCACAAGACCGTACTACTTTGATATCAACTGTAACATCTCAGAAATCTGGAGCTCCATCACCCCGAACTCCCGGAGCGTTAACCTACGACTTCACATTAGACCTGTCAAATCTTGTTTAATGACATACACTTCAAAGCATCTAACTAAACATCAACTCAAATTCTTCAAATATTCAAGATAACAAAATGGCTTAAACTTAAACTATTAAAACTTAGGTTCTTTACAACTCAAGTTCTTATAGAACAAACTAAAAGTATCAACCCGCACAGGGGTCTCGCTACACAGTAATGATGGGCTTGCCGGAATCTCACACAGACTCTAAACCTATTCCCTAGCATTCTACAGCTGATCATTACCTGTAGAAGGGTATCAAACGAAGGGTGAGCTTTTGAGAGCTCAGTAAGGTCGTTCAAGGAACAACTGAAAGAATTACAAACGATTCAAAATAGTCCATTCAATGATAATGTTTCAAAACATTTCAACACTTAGGAACAGTTTGATAAATTTCAAAACGATCGTAATCAGTCATAAACATATACAAAGATGACCAACGACAATCATAGACAGACACCAAAACAAACATTAACCATCATCCCAGTTTCCAAAATGAACATTAACAATCATAACCAAATACCAAAATGATCAATTGAAGATCATTTTCAAATCCATCATTTTAAAATACAATGATGATGTTTTCAAAGCATTTCAAAACGAATACAGATACTTCAAAGGGCAATAAGGGAAGGGTTTCATACAATCACAAACAGTTTGATCATAATATGGGAATGAGTTTTACTCAATCTTCTTCAATCGGATAACAAGACATTCACTTGAACATCATTCTCAAAAAAAATAAAATCATTGTAAGATACAATGCGAACAAATTCAAAGATATTGATCCTGGACAGAGGCAATGCCATTTAGGCAATCCACATAAAGTGTACATATGCAGGATGCATGATAACTAGACCTTCTAATTAAGGTACTAGCCCTGCATAATTATGCAGGTTCAGACCTGTATTCATTCTTTTAAATTGTTATGCCTAAATTCGATAACTGTTCGTAATCATTCTTGCTATTTGTTTGTGGTTATTTTTGAATTTTGAGTGATGAATTATATCAGTATGCTTAATTGTTATTGAAACCTTAATTATTTTGGTTATTTGAATTCATGTTGGTGCTTATTTTATTGCATGTTAAGCAGTGAATTTCATATTGATTCTATGATTGTTGTTTCCTGTGTTGACCTGGGAGTCTGTTTTGTGGGGAAGCACAATGATTGAATTCTCTAAGCATGTGATACAAGGTGAGCATCGATAAGATTTCTAAACGACCGATTCTGGTTCAATATTAGGGTTTGCTTGGCAATAACATTCTGATATCAAATGCATATCTCATTGTTTGACAATAGTTATAAGTAAATCGAAAGAATACTTATGAACACCAGTTATTGAATTAGGGTTCAGATAGAAATCATTACCCAGGGTTCGAATAGAAGCCTTTACCTGGATTCGAAGCTGAGCTAGTCTAACCGAAAAGTTTGTTGCTTTAATCTAAACGGAACAATCCAATCATTAGTATACAATATATACCATGATATTATAAACTCATTACTGACCCATGCATACTCCCAAAAGGAACCCCCTCACCGAGTAGTTAGAATTATCAAAATGCTCTTATGTGTAAAATTATCAAAAACACCCCTCATACTTCAATCACCAAAACAGCCTTCCCGTAAGTAAAATACTGAAATATCCCTACCATATGTGAATTTATCCAAAAATACCTTTTCAGGTAAAATTACCAAAATACCCCCTCTGGGAGGCAAATTATCAAAAAAACCCCTGAGGATTCTTGGCACCGAAAAATATAAGAAAACACCTTAAAGTACTATTAAAGCATGGTGAAATCATTTTTGAGCTATAAAGTGTTTTAAAAAAATTTCGTCCAAAAATTACAAACTGGTGTCCGGACCGACTGCTCATAAGTTGGTTTCGCTAAAAATAGTTTTCGGCCTCAGAATGGCACGAAAGTTTACATAATAAAACAACTCAGTAAAATAAGATTTTTTTAAAATTTTTAGATTAAAATAACTTAATTTGTTACGTCAAATAATTCGAGAATTCTTTTGAACCGATATCCTAATTGAGCATCCTTTGCAAAAATCGAAAAATCCCAAAATTCTCCATAGCATATATATTATGGGGGTTACTGTTTTGAGCTTTGTCAATTTCTGATCCAAACTATGTATAAAAAATGTACAAAACTGCATAACCTAACCCTTCTTTTTAGTGACAATTATAGTCACTATTCACATTACACACACACACACACACACACACTCTATATCACCAAAAACACATTCACCTCACCTTCTTCCCCATTGCAATGCTAGAACACACACACGCTTCTGCACACAATTCTCACACACATACGCACTACCTCACCTAAACACACTTACTAGACCTAACTACACATACTAACACACATTAAAACACTTTAACGCCAAATTACACACAGATCTCACACAATTCACATTCAAACACACACATACATTGCCACTCCATGCACACACTTTCAACACCAAGAACATGCACTGTGCCACCCACATACACTCGGCAATTCACCCAAACACTCTCCCAATCACTACCATTCTCTCCTAAACACACCATATCACCACAATATTCACAATTTGCACACATAATCACACATGAATTCCCGCACCCGAATTTCACACACATTGCAACTACACATAAACCCATATCACGGCCACAGTTCCCTCTCCCTTACCCCTACAAGCATACAACCCATTAAACACTAACTTATCTACCAAAATTACACAAGGCCACAACCTAAATCCCACACCTAAAGTATCAAATACCCAGGAAATACCCCATGCACAACATGTTCATGGGTCACGTACACACCACACCACAGCTAAAAGCACACAATAAACCCATAAACACATAAACCAGAGATTGGAAGCTTACCTCTTGAAAATGGCTTTGATTCTCTCTTGTTTCTCCCTGTTTCTTTCTCTTTTTTTCCTTCTTTCCCTAATTTCCCTCCTCCTTCTACCAATCAACAATTAATTAATTATTAACCTAGCTTGGTCATCGCCATTTAACATTAAAGTAGAAGGTGTCATTATTTAAAGAAATGGTTTCTAAATTTTTTACACATTTCAACCTAGTCTAGCCTACTTTCTCAAACTTACAAAGTAGGCCCTATACTTTACATATTTACAAAATGGCCCCATAACTTTTAAAAATTATAATTAACTCTCAAGTTTTCTAAAATTACAAAATGACCCTAAAAGTTTTTAAACTTACATTTTGCCCCAATATTGTTTTAACATTTCAAGCTCTACTAATCAATGAGTATTGCTTAAATTTATCGCCCGTTTACTTTTCGGATCATCGATAATTATTTTAAACGGCTTCTAAATTACGAGATATTACAACTATCAAGATGTTTAATTCGTGTGGCCACAACTTTATACTCAAATTGATAATGAAGGAACTAGTATTTGTTAATTCACGGAGTAGCCAAGCACATGGAGCAATATTTTCTTTTATAGGAACCTGCTTTTCTCGAAATCGGTTTGGAGCAACTCTTCCCATTCATTTCTAGTGACAAAAATTTATAACTCAGAGATGTTTAAGAAATTAAATTAGCGACAATGAATTTTATACATACCGGGTGGAGGAAGTTTGCTTTTGAGCAACTTTATAACGGACAACTCTTACACAAAAAGCCAACATAACAACCCTTTTTGTAGCTTTGCAGCAAAAGCCAATTCTCTCTCTAAGATATTTCTTTGCCTTCTCCCTAAGAGTTGCCACAGAACAGCCACTGTGGTAGCCTCACCGTGTGATGGCGCGTGTGGGACGGTGGCCGGATTCCGGCCTAGGACTATATATTGAATCTCTCTTTTGTTTTCATGTGTAAATGCTCTGAGGACAAGCATCCTTTGAGACGACGGGACATTGGGGGATGGAGGCCGGTGGACGATGACTGTGCGGTGGCCGACGCCATCCTCCTCAACCACGATTGGGATGCTAATGTCTGTAATTACGTCGATTCATCAGATCTCTTCAGATCTATGAAGATCTTGGGTTATTTTTTGATCTTTTAGATATGATAGGTCTAAATCGCAGTGATGGTCATGGGTTGATCGGTTTTTATTATTGATTGAAGAGGCTTGCGTTTAATAAGGTCAGATCTATTATCACTGGCAGTGGCTGGAATCCCACCGACAGTGGCCTAATTTTTTGTCGACAGTAGTTAAGGCTCAATAGTTGGCCGTGGGGTTGTCCGTTGTTGTTACAGGGCACTATGTCTAGCATTTGTTGTGTTACGCGGTGATGTCTTTGCAGGTGGGCGGGGTGGAGGGGATAGGGCCTCGGGGGGTCTTGGGGGGTTTTAGGTCTGTTTCTGCGTTGGGTGGTTTTCAAGGTAATCTACACTAGGGATTTTGTGTGTGAGGATTTTTTTTGGGGGGGGGGGGGTTTGGAGAAAGTTGAATACAATCTGGCTTACCCCTAGTTTGTAATTGTTGGTCTGCTGCTCGGTTTTACAGTGGTCGTGCTTTGGGGTGGAAATGCCGGTGGAATATTGTGAACCATACAAGGTTGACTACCGCTTGTTTTTGCATTGTGATCCCTTTGATTGTCAAGTATATCTTTGATTTTCATCCGATTCCGGTTGACTTTCTCTCAGTATAATATTTGTGTTGTTTAATGTTTCGTTTTATTTTATTAGGTGTTTTATATAATCTTTAGGTCTCCACTTGTTACTAAAAGTTTATCTGAAGTGTAGAATATGCTATGCTTTAGTTTAATGTTGACCTTTGTGATCTTGTATAAACAGAGTTACGAGAATGTCGTGACCTTTACTAGTCGTTGATCAATTTTATAATCTCTTTAATTATCAATACTGTTCTCTTATTTAACCAAAAAAAAAAAAAAAACCAAAGAACAGCCCTCCTTATAGATGGGCCCATTTGGTCAAACACAAACAGTTAGGGTAAGCTATTAAATCACACCAACCACATAGAAGGGCACGCTATTAAATCACACCAACCAAAATTTATTCAAATGTTTACATATGTCGAGTTTTTTTCCTTAATTAATACATTTTTAAAACTCAATTACCAATTTACTCATTTTTGAAACTTATTTACCCGCATACCACACTTTTGAAAAACGTTATTTGAAACCACGATTTCAAGGTAGAAACAACGATTTCTACCTTGAAATAGTGATTTTACTTTACAGTAGAAATAAAGAAGAAATCACTATTTGATTTCTAATTTGAAATCGTAATTTTAAATAGCGATTTTTAAAAGTGTGGTATGCGAGTAAATAAGTTTTAAAATACAATATATTGATAATTAAATTTTAAATATGTATTAATTAGGATAAAAACTCTACATATGTCCCTCTTTCTAAAATTCAAAGAACCTTGTTACCCACCCCCCCCCCCCCCCACCAACAAAAAAAAATAAAAATGGAAAAGAACCTTTGCTGGACGGAATCCCTCCTTTTTGTCAGCGACTCCACTTCCTCTCTCCCCAAGCAACGTCCTTTTAAGCCGTCTCTTACTTTCTTTCTCTGCGTTCCAATGTCTATGTCTATACACACACATGCATATGCATATATTATATATATATATATATATATATATATATATATATATATATATATATATGTACACGAAAAAAATACGTTCAGGAAGAGATTTGCAGGCAGCGAGCGAGCGCTAGCCAGGTAGGAAAAAAAGAAAAACTATTTAGCGCGTCCTTGTCCGTCCACGTAAGCAAGACAGACGGCCAGTGTACGTTGCGTATATATCAACACACTATACGGATGTTTTGAAAATTCTTGTTGGGGGAAACCGCGTTGAAATGGAATCGTCGGCGTCCGAACCGGAGGGCACTCGGATCACGGCGCGGACGTCGATGATCGACTCGATAAGGGGTTGCACGCTGGCGGGGATGAGGATAGACAAGGAGGAATTGAAGGCAAAGATCACGATGCCTCAGTATCTGCGCTTCGCCGTCCGCGACGCTATTAAGTCAAGGGACGTCGACGGCGGCGACTCCCACTACGCAGCTGCGTGTGCCGCCGGAGCGGAGGCAGTGGAGTCGGCGGAGGCGCCGTTGGTGGTGTTCATCAACTCGAAAAGCGGCGGCCGGCACGGCCCGGATCTCAAGTTGCGCCTCCAGGAGTTAATGAGCCAAGAACAGGTACTTCATTTTGGACTATGTTACAAAATGATTAAATTTGCAACCAAGTAATTCAATTTTGCGACTAATGATTAAATCTTAGGGAAAGATTCGTTTTGGACAAATTGTTAACCTGCAGTTACTCTCTGCATATTCAATCGCCTAGGAGAATGCTTGGTGCAGTGCAGCTTGCAATTAAGACTATCTGTCCTGTTGAAGCACATGCATACTTTTTTTAATAAAATCTTTGTCTGCAACTCTCTTTCCGTTGACTTGAAAGTTTGGCCAGATCTTTATTCTTAAAAATATTGTTGTTGTGGTGGTTTTTGCCATGCTGCTAATGTGAGTTTGGGGAATTGAAGGAGGGGCTGCTTGTGCAGACGTTATTACCTGTATATATATATATATATATATAGGGAGTTGATCCATTGCTCGCGCTAGCAACTTGGTTAAGTTGCTAGCGCAATCTGGACTGTCCACGCGCGATCTGTGGACGGTCCAGATTTGTTTTTGGAGCTTGTTTTAAGTCCGTCCGCTACATTATGTAGCGGACGTTTCTTTTGACAAATATACCCTTCACCCAATTTTTGACTGTTCAACAAAAGCGTCGGTCCGCTACATAATGTAGCGGACATATATATAAAAAAAACAGACAAGCCCATTCCATTTCACTTCTCTCTTTCTCTCTCCCCCTCTCCCCCCCTATATGCTCTGAAGTACGACTGAAGATAGCTCCGCTTCGCAGCTTTGCTATCGCGGTCGATGCCTCCTCAGCAACATCACAGGCCATGCTCAGGCCACCTCGGTGACTCCGCAAGCCGCGGTCGCAACCTTCTGGGGGACTCCGCAAAGCCGCGGTCACTGGCCTCTTCGGCGGCGCGACATCATAGATCTGTTTCTTTCTAATTCAATTAGTATTTTCTCCTGATTTTTTTCTAATCAGATCTGTTTAATTAGTATTTTCTCTTGGGTGGAGCTTTGGATGGTGATGGTTGGGGCGGTGGTGGGTAGGTTTGTTTGGTGGATCGATGGGTGAGGTAGTGGAGGTGTTCGTTGGTGGTGACCTTGGCAAAAATGGTGGAAAATGGGTGAGATGGTGGAGGTGGTCCAGATCTGTTACTTTCCAATAAGGATAAGGTTTAGCCTTTTGAAAGTGATGCATCTGTTACTTTCCACTTTTTTCTCTCCCGGTGATGAAAGGTCTCAAGTCGAATGAACGGATGCTTCTCGCTCCCGGGTAAAGTTGGAATCTGAATAATCGCCGGGATCTGATACGTGAACTTGGAATCTGAATAATCACCAACGAAATAAAGAGCAATATGACAACCCAGCAATCAGTTTTCTACCGTCCGCTACATTATGTAGCGGATGGGAATAAGGGTATATTTGTCAAAAGAAACATCCGCTATATAATGTAGCGGACGGACTTAAAAAAAGCGCGAAAAACAGATCTGGACCGTCCACAGATCGCGCGTGGACGGTACAGATTGCACTAGCAACTTAACCAAGTTGCTAGCGCGAGCAATGGATCAGCTCCTATATATATATATATATATATATATATATATATATATAAGAGGAGTTTCTTCAAGAGTAACTTTTAGTTGGCATCTTCAGGGTCTAAAGAAGTGTTTCCTTGCCTGTGAAATGAGCCCTGCCGCCATTTGTGATTTTAATAAACTTGTTAGGATCCCTCTTTTTTTACTCCAGATTTGATTGTGAGACTTGACTAATCTTTTGGAGAATATACCTCAAACATGCCTGCTTCCGTGGTGTTTGATTTGTTACTTGTCTACGTGTTATTTAAATAAAGGGGAGCGCTACGAGAATTTAATTTCTGTTACTAGAAAGCACCCCCACGTTATCTGGATGTGTCAAATTGTGAAGGGGTCTCTTTTGACGGGGCTCGGGCATTTTTACTATTTGATGAGTATGGGATTATGGGTATTTTGAAGGTATAAAGGTGAGTCTGTGTCAATTGTACTAGGCAGTCGGTAAAAAGCATGTCTAAAGAAGCATTAACATTCGATAATTTCAGATTTAGTGCTTCTTAGTATTCATGTTGGTGGAACTACTCAAAAGTTAAATTTACGTCGAGTCTTAACTGTTAGCTAGAGGCATTAACACAAAGCAAGCTCTGTAAATTCTTGAATATCTTTTCAATTTCTAGGAGATTGTTCTTTATCGATGTGGATGATGGATTTCAGAAGTAGTTTGAACTGATGGACACATTACAATTACATACCCAGGAAGCTCGGCGTATCGGGTAGGTGGTGTTTCCGGAATTATCTGAAAGGTGAGGGTTTAACATATTAGTGTTTGGAGGAATCGCTGGAGCTAGAATAATCTGATTCCCTTTAGCCTATGTGGAGACTGCTTGCTCTAAGACGTAAGGACTTTTCATGGTTGGAATTGAGGCTTTGCTCAATTTCATGTTTGTAGGATGAGTTCCTTATATCTACTTGCAGTGGTGGGGGGAGGATTTGGTTATTTACTTGTGAGAAGCCTTATAGGGAAGGGAGCTTCTTACATTTGATTCTGCCATTCGATTACGAGGGGAGTCTAGGGGCTTACTTCCCCAGGCTTGCTAGATGTACGTCCAACAAGTGGCCTTTTTTCCCACGAACAATACTCATAGGTGCCATTTTCCTATCGACATTAAGGAATTGATTCATGCTTCATATGTAAAAGAGAAATGAATCAGTGGATCATTTGCGCGTTCCAGCTGAGGTTGCTAGGAGTATGTCCATTTGCTCCGTGTGCCTATATAAGTGATGCTAAGGACTAGGCCAGCAGAAATTTCCATAGGACTACAAGGGGATCTGAAGGCGTGGAAGTTTGCTCCTTTGTCACTTTATGGTATCTATATGGAGGGAAAGGGAACCTCATACTTTTGATCTTGGCACTCGATTATGAAGGGGATTGTTGGGGTTTGCTTACCCTTGGCTTTCCAGATGTACGTCCAACAATTTTTTTCCTCGACAGTACTGACAAGAGCCATTTTTCCAATCGACATCGAGGAATCGGTTGATGCTTCATGCGTAAAAGAGAAATGAAGTGGATCATTTGTGCATCCTATGTAAGGTCGCTAGGGCATGTCCATCTGCTTGTGTATGTAAGTGAAGCCAATGGCTAGAAATCTGCATAGGACTAGGGAAGCATCTAAAGGAGTGGAAGTTTGCTCCTTTGTCTTGTGTGTTGTGTTTATAAAGGGAAAGGGAACTTCTTGCATTTGCCCCCAACATTCGATGATAAGGGGGAGTCCAGGGGCTTGCTTCCCCCAGGCTTGATAGATGAATATAGGGCTATATGAACCGAGTTTGAGCCGAACATAGGTGTTTTTGGACTCTGTTCATTTGGGACAGCTGTGCCCAACATTTTCAAAGTTTTTGGTGTTTGATCTCGGTTCGCCAAAAACTTTGAAAATGTTGAGCTCAGCTTGGCTCGATTCTTTCTTTTAGAAGTATATAAGCCGAGTTCGAGCTTTGTTCTTGTTCAAAATACAAATCTAGTAGAATAGAATCCTAAAGTTTCAATTACAAAATTCGCATTACTCATAAGATTACCATTAAATCAGATTAGTATTTCTACTAGAAAGGCTGTGGTGGTATCAACGATAAGAAAGATCTCGCCTTTAATCGACTCTTGACGTTGTGGCTGCAACATTGACGAAGATTTGAACTCAGGGATGAGCGAAAAGCGTGAAGTCTAGACATTAGGTCCATGAGCTCTGATAGTGGGCTTAAACTATGGTTTCTCGCCTTCAGTGGTTTTTGTGTTGTGGTAGTATATGTTTGCTGATGTGTGTGAGTGATTATGTATTTGTGTGTGATTGATTGTGTATTTGTCTATGAGAGTGTGTGTGTGTGTGTGTGAGAGAGAGAGAGAGAGAGAGAGAGAGAGAGAGAGCGTGCGACAGATTTAGGTGGTGTGGGATAGTGTTAAATTTTATAGTAAAGTACATTTGGTACCTAGGAAGCACGGACACGGGTGCGGATACGATACGGGGGTGCGGATATTGCGGATGTCATTTTTAGAAATAATAGGATAGGATATGGGTGCGGCAGGGATACGATAGATATTTTAATATACATTTATACACACACACATATATGTATATAATATAAAATTTTATATGTGAAAAAAGATTAATATTTCCAAGTAGTGATAGTTTGTTAAGTTTAATGGACTGTTTCATAAAATATTGAAATTTCATAGCTAAGTAGTGTCTTTTACTGTTATTTCATTGAGTGTTGGGGTTAATTTTTGTAATAAGGCAAGAAGTGGGTATTTATATTATATAAGAAATTGAATCCAGCTGTCCAAAGACACTTTGTGGATCGATAGCATCAAAGCCCAGGTGAGAGGCAAGTTCTGCTCATGCTCAAGGTTCTATCGCTGCTGGAATCACAGCCCAGGTGGGTCGCCGCCGGTGACTTCTCCTTTTCCTCCTCTTCCTCCTTTTCCCTTCTTCTTCTTCTTTTTCCGTCTTCCGTTTTTCGTCTTCTTCTTCTTCTCTTTCTCAGTAGTCTACTTTCTGCCGAAAAACCTGAATTCCCTAATTTGATATGGTGGTCGCCGGATCGCCGGTGGTTGCGGGGTGGTCACGCTCGTGGCTACCTCGCCACCGCTGTTATTTCTCTCTGTGATCCCTCTCAGATCTCAGATCTGCCATAAAAATATCTCATTTATTAGTTATTTTATTTATTTACGATTTGACCGCCAAAAACTTATGTTTTATGTTTTGACCCCTAAAAGTTCTTTTTAAAATTATGTTCCGTCTCACGAGTATCTGATCCGCATCCGACTTGTATCCTAGCCGCACCCGACCTGCACCAGATCCGCACCCATACTTTACCCAACGCGCACTAGATGCAGCTCTTCACTCTGATAGGCGCACTCGTGCTTCATAGCTTGGTGCCCTTGAGGTTTAGGGTTATTACACTCGGCACCCCCCGTGGTTTGCAAAATTGCACTGACCTCCCTTAAGAATAGTGTCCGTGTTTCACAAATACCCAACTCCGAATTATAGTGTTAACATGTAATGTAAACCCGAAATTACCCCCCCTCCCCCCTCCAAATAAAGCTACAAAATCATGCCTTCCACCCCATTATCAATGCCCCCTCCTCCCCCCGGCTTCCACCAATGTCGCTCTCTACTCCCTTCCCCATCAACCCACAACCACATAGCACACCCAGGCACAAAAACGCACATATAAAGACTCGTACACCTAGACCCATAGATACATACACCTATGTTACAGGGAATCGGTGTCGGTGTCCAGATTGGATACGTGCCCGAGTGTCGGACACTCCTGTTGTGGAAAACTAAGGATACGGGGACACGGATCCGAATGTGGACATGGACACCACTAAAGCAACTTCACATAATACTTTATACAAGATCGAGTATAAAAAAACATAGCGTTTGAGGGTTTTAAAGGTTCTGCTAAAAGTTTACAATCTACATTTTAATTATGGGATTTTTATTTGAATTATATACGTTTCTACTTTATTGGCAATGCAAAAAATTGTATATAAATAATAAGAAAAGAATAGTGCGTGTGGTTCCCATCAAAACACATGAGCTCTTTCTCCGTCATAAACAAAAAGAGAGAGACCCACGTAATATATGTCAAAAGTTTTCAGGCATAGGCACTAAAGTCCTCTCTCTCTCTCTCTCTCTCTTCCCCCTCCCTCCCTCTCTCCCTCCCTTTGTGTAGTTATATACTTCCCAGTTCTGTAAAGCTTCAGATCATCTTCTTTCTTCCATCTCCACCTCCCTCAAACCCTGGATTTGTAGATATGTGCCTCCTCATTCAGTTGGAATAGACGACGTGGCGTGTCTGCCAATTGATGAACAGTTCAACACGGATCCCTTACCTGTATCCGGGTCCAGGTCGGGTCAACACTGCCCTTTCACCCTAAAGTAAAGGGTCCACGTAACAGACACCCCCCCTTTCACTACCAGCACTCCCCAATCCCTTCACCATCAATTGACACACACGCGACAACAATTTGGCAGTAATTTAGTGGCAAGTTGACCATCACTTAGCAGTAATTTGGCAAAAGTGGTGGTGGCTATTCGACGACTGTTATGGATTTGTGAAAGTGACGAGTTTGTGCTTGTGTAGGGGTGTGCATGTTGTGTATGCCTGTGAGACAAGTTTGTGTCTATGTCATGTCTGTGTATATGTGTGTGACAACAGCGTTTGTGTGTGCATGTGTGTGTATTTTGTTAGGGTGTTGGGGTGGGTTTTGTGTGTGTGCACGCGACAACAGTGTGTGTGTGTGTGACTGTGTATTTTTTTATTTTTTTGGGGGGGTGGTTAGTGGTGGTTCTGGATGTCTGTGTGGGAAGACAGTGCGGGGGTGTATGCGTGGAGGTGGTGGTGGGTGATGGATAGGTTGTGGTGGGTTTTGTGTGTGGAGGATGGTGGTACTGGCAGTTAGTGGAGATTGGTGGTTGGTGATAGGAGAGGGTGGGGGGTGACGGGTGTGAGGTCATGGTGGGAGCATTGGGAGGGGAGGTGGGGAGCCAGTAGTGGGAGGTGTTAACTTACGGTTAACGTTTCGAAAGTTTGTTACTCTTGTAAGGTCAATTAAGTCGCTTTAGCCGAAAAATTAACACATCTAACTGCAGGGGAGGTCAGTGTAATCTTGCAAACCATGCGGTGCTGACTTTAATTACCCAACCCTTAGGGTTACTGTGATACTTACCCTATATTTTAGGGTTTGGTACTATGGTGTTATGATTGGGCATGTTTGGTTTTAAGGATAACTTGCACCTCTTAACGAATAAGCTTGGTTCTTATAAGGGATAAGAGATGAGGGATAAGGGATAAGGGACAAGTGTAAACTATACTTACAAATTATCTTCATAAAAAATATACACGAGCTGTTCATGAACATAATTATGACCGATTTTAGGATATTGATGCTCGACTCAATCAAGAAACAAGCTCAAAATTGTGCATTACAAATAGGAGCTAATAAAGAGACCAATTATGATGACCCAAGTCGTTAATCACCTAATTCGATATTTTCCAACAAAATCACAACGCAATTCCAATCAGATTACCAGACCCAAGTAGCTGATATTATATCTTCAACACAAGTACAAATAATCCCAATCAAATTACAAGTCCTATAAATAAGTTACAAACGTTCCTAAGACTCCAAAACTGCAAGTCCTGCTTACATCCCCGCTTGCCTATGCTCACCAAAATAATCATAACACTATAATATCAGAATCAAACACGGTAAACAATCCAGGATCAGTCAAAATATTCGACAATCAAACAAGTCAAAGCGACTGTGGCTTAATATCCAGGTTGCACATCAAATACAACACTTTAACATCTTGCTTCTGGTATCCTCAAGGGATCTGCCAAAGCTCACCTGTATCATAATCATAACGTATCATGCACATGGATAAGTCACTGGAGCACTGTCATTGATTAAAAGTATTTAAGCCACGTCACATAAACGTATTTCAAAACAAGCATTTGAGCAAGATTTCAGGACAATAGTGTTTAAGAGTACGACGAGCATTAAGCAACAATGTGGCAAGAAATAATAGTGATGTGGAATTCCCCTTACCTAATTCACGAAGAATCTACTTATACAATTGCTCGCTATAAGGTCCTATGATTCCTTTTTCATAATTGTGGCTAATCTTCTTCTCTAACCCTGTAGTTGTTTATCTACTGATGAAATTCAAAGAAAATAATTTGAAAAGATCAAAGGTCTATTTATAGAAATGTCTAGGAAGCACGAGGTAGATAGATACACAAAGTGGCAAAACAAGGCTGTGCCACCTAACAGGCACGATAAGGCTAAGCAAAGCACGACGAGGCTGGAAGCACGAGGTGGCAAAACAAGATTTTGCCATCTAGCAAGCACGACAATGTTAACCAAAGCACGATAAGGCTGGAAGCACGAGGTGGCGAGACAAGGTTGTGCCACCTAGCAAGCGCGGCAAGGCTAAGCAAAGCATGACAAGGCTCAAAGCACGACGTGTCACGATAGTATGTTGACACGTCACAAGCACGACGATGATAGGTAGCACGATGTGTCGATCAGAGAAGTAATCAACACTGACTCCTCAATAAGCATGAGGTGCCACAATTGCATGATGACACCCAACAAGCACGATAATGTCAATCCTAATTGTCACTTAAAATCATCATCATCTTTACCTCAACCAACCAGTAATATTTTGAGCACCTCTAAAATTTTGGGGTGTTACACCAGTGATCCCATAAAAAGACATCACAATTCTTGTTAGGGGAAAAAAAATGAAGATTTGCTTAGACGGAAGCAAAGAATCAAGACAGAACTCCACTTACTACACACAATTCTTATATAAAAACCCAGGCTGAACCCTTATGGGCTGATGTCAGTACATAGGACATATCCAGTGTTGCAGTTTAGTACCCTAGCTCTGGTAGGTGGTACTGGTTTTAGAATTCTCTCGCAGATTGACCTGTGTTTTCTGTAGGGGGAGCCTTTGCTTTGTGAGGGTTTATTTGATGTGGATGAAGCAAAATTGTCCACTAAAGCTTGGAAGAACAATGTAACTACCTTAATCCATATGTAAGAGGTGTCATTATCGAAAGCGATGGAGCAAGTAGAAGGTTGTAGGGAGGCGCGAGTTTACGATCGGAGTGGAATGAAGCTGATAAGATATCTTTGAGTGCTTAAGTCTTTCCATAAGTTTCCTGCTAAACTGAGAGCTAGGGCATTGGTGTTGAATGAAGACCAAAGGCAGAGCAAGATTATGGCAAATGTTCAGTTCACGCCCACTTACTTTTTCCTCTTGTTGAAGTGCCACTAGGATACCCAATGGGTTGGGAGCTCTGCCCTAGCATCTTGCATTCCATTTCTTGCTCTCTTTCTGGCTAGAATGAGTAGATAGGATCATTAGAGAAGAGAGTCCCTTTAACGCTAAGGTAGAGAGCTAATACATTACATTCTGTTCTAGTTCGTTCTCGCCTTTTTGAGGGATAGAATCGATATAGCTATTAGATACCCTGTTGTCATGAACGAGATCTATTTATTCCAATTTGCATAAAAGGGTCACTGACCATCTGAATTCCAAGCATGGTCGCTCCACATTCTTGTATATGATAGAGGAGAGAGATAGGTGATTGTTCTTAGCATCGAAAGGTCCCCAGGCAGGATTTACAAGAGATTTTCAAGCAGGGTAGACTGGCTTTATAGCAGATAGTCTAGTCAGTCTTCTATGAGAGGACCTAGTCCCATTTTCTCAGTCTGCTTTACCTTAGCACGAGAAAGTCGACAACAACTGGATTTGGGCGATTTGGTAGAACTTCGTTAGCACTCAGCCTGGATGTTGCAAGTGATTTGGGCTAAAGTAAAGGATTATCGACTTTGATTCGGGCCGCGTAATATGTCAGACAGAAGCAGGTTCGATCCAAGGGCGAAGTCCTTGACTAAGTTGACCATAGTCTTTAGGCTCCTTGGTGTGAATTAGGGCAGGAACCTAAGGACCTTCCCTCTGGTTCCTGTTCACTTGAAACGAACGCGAACGAGTTTTTAGAAAATGAACTACATGTTTTCCATGAACAGGTTCATGTACAGCCCTATATGTATGTCCCAAAAGTTGCCTTTTCTTCGCGGACAGTACTAACAGGTGCCATTTTTCCTATCAACATTGAGGAATCGAATGATGCTTCGTGTGTAAAAGAGAAATGAGTCAGTGGACCATGTGCGCACACTGTCTGAGGTAACTAGGGGCACGTCCATCTGCTCTGTGTGCCTATATGAGTAATGCCAAGGGCTAGGCCAGTAGGAATCTTCATAGCACTAGGGGAGGATCTGAAAGAGTGGAAGTTTGTTCCGTTGTTTCTTGTGTTGTGTTTATGGAGGGAAAGAATTAGACGGGCTTTCAATTGGATGGAACTCTCCTTAAACCATCTTGCGTTTACTCTATATTAAGGTTCAATGGTTCATACATTGCAGCTTCTCTTGGTGGAGTGTGCATTGACTTTTTTGGGGCATACAAAGCCTAACGTAATTGTACCTTAACTTTTTCGTTTACTCTATATTAAGGTTCAATGGGGTTCATACATTGCAGCTTCTCTTGGTGGAGTGTGCATCGACTTTTTTGGGGCATACAAAGCCTAACGTAATTGTACCTTAACTTTTTCTTTGCGAATGTTCTTATGCTTCTCTCCTCGTACATGGGGAGACGTGATAATGCAGGACCAAATGCATGTGGGAAGACCTGAAGCAGAGACCTTGCAAAAGTTGTGCTTGGATCAGTGTTACTAATTCGACGGTGACCCTGGCGTACAGCATACTGGTACTTCAACCCCAAATACGTGGAGTTCGCGTACCAGTATGTCAAAATAAGCCAACCCAGAAGAGAAAGAGAAGAAGGGTAGCAGGTTTTTTAATTTTTTTTCTATTAGATGGAGAAATGAAAGGTTTGGAAAAGAAGTTAATCAGGGAAAGGATGAGCTGTCAAGAACACTTATTCGGTTAAGGGCACTAACTAAGCTTGTAAAACTTACCTTTCAAAAGATACTTATTGTTTTTCCAACAAGAGATGTCTGAGAGGGAAACGGAAAGCGAGAGAGAGGGTGGGAGGGGGAGAGAAGGAGGGAGCAGCTAAGGGCAGAGTTAAGGGCATTACTTTAGTGGGAAGGTATACTTCTTAAAAGATCAAGATAAAAACTGAACATACTTTCTCATCTCAATCAAAGAAAAGAGATACTATTTCTGGTATTGTTGATGGTGTTTTACATCATCAATACTTTTATATGTTACATTTACGATTATTAGAGAATTTAGCCTACAATATTGGCGAACCCCAGCTAATAGTGTATCCAAAAAAGCGAACTGACTAAGCCTACCCCCCACGTAAAGGATACCTACAAATGTGCTCACCCACGCACCTGTTCCTGTACCAAATACCAGATTGAACCGCGTACTAGTTAACACTGGCTCGGGTAATCATGGTCAAAAGCGGAGAATAAGCTTTACAATGTCTTTTATGGTTTAGCAGTTATTGGTTAAAGGTATATATACCCATACGGTTTTCGTTTTTGTTCCAGGTATTTGAAATTTCAAATGTGAAGCCTCATGAATTCGTTCAGTATGGATTGGGTTGTCTGGAGAAATTTGCCAGTCTTGGGGATCACTGTGCCAAAGAGACTCGCGAGAAATTACGGATTGTGGTATGTTTATCGGACCAAGCTGATTCTTATATTTAATGCTATATTTCTTAATTGTTCTCTGGGTACCCAATAGGACATGATTAATGTACAAACATGTAATGCACTTGGGTTAGATAGGACCTTGTGAGGCTATGCCTTAGGCGCCCCTTTAACACCTTGGAGGCGCTCATTTCTACGTGATTTTATTTTTCTCCTTGCCTCAGGTGGCCTTCACAGGTGTTGCTGCTAATATTGTTTCATTTTTGCATATAGTTCGCCCTTTGCTAGATACTTTTACGCATGATTTTTCAAAAACATTTCACAACTAGTTTTACTTAAGTATTTGGTATAATTCTCAATTTTCTTAAGTTTTCTAGATACATCGATAACTGTCGTTAACATTTCTTGTTGTGTACACTTCTTTGAGAAAGGTAGTTCGAGAATGTTGAACATAAAATTCTAGTTCTAATCTACCATGGTTAATATTACTTTGGTTGTTTAACGTTACCTTAACATAAATATTCTTTGATTAATTTAGTAGTAAGAGAGGCCATGGAGGGTGGGCCACCCCAATATAAAAAAGACCAAAGCACCAAGGAGGTGCCCTAGCCAAACAAGAAACGTAAACAAAACAAAAACCCCAAAGTTTCCACCATTAAAACTGGTGCTAAAATTAAATCATTTGTAAAAGCTAAAAGACCATTAGATGATCTTGCGAACTTCTCCTTGACCCCAAACACAGGAGGTTCAGAAAAGAACAATGCCCCGAAGAATAGGAGTCTCAATTCTTCAAAAGCATGCAAGTTTCTCTCCCTCAAAGTGGACCAGATAAGATATAAGAGTGCTAACCTCCATCTTTGACATTAGGTCTCCACTCCAACTCCACAGAACATCACCACTGATATCGGCATCATCCACCCCACACCAAGCACCAAATGCCTCTCGCAATATTACAGTGGAGCAACAAGTCGTCAACTGATTCCCCATTATTTTTGCATGTATAAAACCAACTAATGATAATCTTCTGCCATCGCCTAACATTATCAGCAGTCAATATAGCATTATGAACCGGGGTCCACACCGAAAAGGCCGAGCTGTAGGAGGATCATGAAGACGGTGACCACTTCTCAAAAGCAAAGACACTCGGAACCGAATATACGGAACAAAAAGACGTATATTCTGCCAATTGGTATAGATTAGGAAAGCGAACACTAAGATAAAACTTCCCCCAGTCTTCCATTTGATGAATGATGTTTGGTATATCTTCATTCCCCCTTCAAGTTTAAATTTTATGTTTGTGTTTTTCTGTATCTCTCTTTCTTACTATTTTTCTTGGTATATATTTTTCAACTTGTTCTTAATATTGCTAAATGCCAAACAATAAAAGAAAGATACCCACCCACTTGACATCCTTAGGGTTGCCTCGTACTCCTTTTCCATTTTAGGCAGAGATGATATGTTCACTATCTTGATAGTATTATAGGAGTGAAGGTCCTAGCTTTGTTTGACAGGTTGCTGGAGGTGATGGAACAGTGGGTTGGGTCCTTGGATGCTTAGGAGAGCTTTACAAAAAGGGTCGGGAACCAGTTCCACCAACAGGAATTATTCCTCTTGGTACAGGAAATGACTTGTCCAGGAGTTTTGGTTGGGTAAGTCTTATTTTTTGCATTAAATTTTTATGGTCTTGTTGCATCGTCCAGCATTCTTGAGATATTCCTTTAAACTTTCTTCCAGGGTGGTTCATTTCCTTTTAACTGGAAGTCGGCCATCAAAAGAACTCTTGACAGGGCTACCAATGGTTCAGTTTGCCGTCTTGATAGGTGAGTGAATTTGTACAGTCATGCTGGTATGGCTGATTTTCTTCAGTGTCTTTCTTGACTGAAAGCTCTTCTTAAACCCTTAGATAACCACTACAGGAGCAGAAGTAAAAGAATATGTTTATGTCCTGCATTTCACAATTGTGCTATAATAGCTTTTCCTAATACTTCCTCCGTCCTACATAAATTGATCACATTTTTTTTGCATGCAGATTAAAAATTTAAGTCAAATATTGTGTGTTTCTCATTCTACACTTTAGAGCGAGGAGGGGAAGAAAGTGGGTTAGGAGAGAGAAAATGGCCTAGTGGAGTGTTAAATGTGGAGAGAGAAATAGAATTAAAAAGTGTAAAAAAGTGATCCAAGAGAAAGAAAATGAGTTGGTGGAGTGTTAAATGTGGAAAGAAAAATAGAATTAAAAGAATGTAAGAAGGGTAAATATGTAAAAAAAACCTATATAATCTTTCTTAATTTGGAAAGTGAGCAACTTTTGTGGGAACCCAAAAAGGAAATATGATCAATTTTTGTGGGACGGAGGGAGTATCATCTGTTGCTAGGAAGTTGAATGCTTCTTAAAGTGTCCCTGGTTTTATTTTTGGCTTTTTCCCTTGTGAGTACGGATTTTTTTCTCTGTGGTAAGCCATAAAAGACACAGATTAAGCAACACTCATCCTTAGCCAGGAACTGTTTGGCGAGAAAGAACCAAGTCTAGGTTCCTTTCCCTTGTGTAAGTAGCATGAATTGCTGAAGCAATGAAGTAAGATGTCTGTAATGCTCCTTTGGAGTAATAGTTATTTCTAATGCATGAATCCTGCCAATATTTGTATTGCCCTTGAGCGGATGTTTCGGTGATGTTAAAAAGAAATAATATTTTTTCCACATCAAAGATATGCATCTATTCCACCAAATACACTTGGCATTTCGGGCATGCTTAGTTTTGGTCTTATAGTTGTCTTTACTCTGAGCTCCCGTATATTATTCTGCATGCGCCATTATTTTATGATAAGATTTTAACTCTTTTATATGTGGCTCACTTATTTCATACAGTTTTGTGAATCACCTCTTTGATATGTGCAGTTGGAATGTTCTAGTATCAATGCCAGCTGGCAAGGAGCTCGATGCACCATACTCTTTGAAGCCGACTGAAGCATGTTCTCTTGATCAGGTTGAGAAAAGAGCCGCACTTTTGCGATTATCTTCGTATTTAGTTTGGCGAATTTTTTAGGAGGCCTTATGGGGGTTGTTTGGTTTCTCTACAAGCAAGGGCTTAGCTATAAATGCTGTGTGCTTTTCTTATTATTAGGTCAAGCCGTCATTGAGTGATACATGAGAGAGAGAGAGCTGTAAAACCTGCGTTATGCTTAGTGGGTTTGAAGTTCTTTCAGATATGTGTTCTTGTGTTCGGTTGCTTTGTTTATTATCTCTATGCGAGACTGTTGGTAGCTTATTCAAATAAATTAAAGGTATTGAAACTTTGGTTGGAATACAATAGGAAAAAGGAGATTTTTTTTTCCTCTCTCTTATACAAAAAACATAGCAACTCTATTTTTAGTACCAAACTCTTATTCATTTAGCAGTATATCCGGGGGATACCAGTGGGATTGATTGGTGTTTGACTTAGATATATATTCAATATAATAAACTACAGATTGCATGAGATTTGGGGAGGATTCGGAAGTCAATTAACTAAGCTGAAAACGAATGTCTTTTTCTTCTTTTCTTTAGCTATAGATCAGTTATATTGCCTTATCTTGATAGTATAGACTGGAAGCACTAGCTCCATAGGAGGTCTATGCTCATGAAGCTTTTAGATTGATTTAACTTCTGTAAATTCAGACACGGCAGACATGTTCTTAAGTAGTCTTGTACAGTGAGCCAGACTACTTGCCACCCCATTCATGCTTTTAGGTGGCCTTTTGAGCTTGGATAGTGAGATTATCTGTGAAGCTTGAGCACATATAGAGCTTGTCAACTAGTTGAGCTGACCACATTCTAAGGTTTTGTAAATATTTGAGCTTAACTTTAGCTCAGGTTGGGAAAATCAAACTACTTAGGTTTTTTCTTGTAATGGATCTGGAACGAGCCAAAACCTATTTTCATTTAAGTGCAATCAAATTGTTGAGATTCTTGGCTGTTCAATGTCAATTCTATACATAACAGTGGAGGAGTGCTAAGGACAAGCATGAACAATCACAATCGATTCCAAAGTTTGAATAGAGTCTGTTATGACATCCTTTTGACCACTGTGACCTCCAACAACCTGGAGCCAGTTCTTCAGCTACCCACAACTGTTATTCAATTTCTTCTTTTGATAAGTTACCTCCCGCTAACTCTTTCCTTCTTATCTATTTGGGATTTTATTTGTATAATTGATGACTCAGTCAATTGCTGATAGTGTCCTTTATAACTTCCAAATTTGATGTTTCATATGTATTTTGCAGGGACTGGAAGTCGAAGGGGAGTTACCCGAGAAGGTGTCTTGCTACGAAGGAGTGTTCTATAACTACTATAGTGTAGGTATGACATTTGATCTCAGAAACTAATCCATAGTTCATGTTTCATATGTAGCTCTAACTTCCATTGAATGATTTAGTTTATTAAATTTATACCGAGCTTGAGCTAGCTTAGAGCTTATAGCTTAGAAAATGGCTAAATGGCATTCAATCGTCTAGGATTTGCTCCATTTGGCCAATGTGATACCCATGGGTTTAAATCAACCACTAAAGCCTCTGAGGTTTCAAGATCGTTGCAGTTGGTTCCAAAAGCTAACAACCGTTAAGAAATATAGACGGAAATCTACCTGTGCAATGCACATGCCATTAGAGAGTGGGTGTTTAAGTATAATATTTATGAATACTAACAGTTCAGACATTCAACCTGGTGTCAGCATGTTATTAACTTTTAAATAAATCTTCTTCTTCAGTCTTCTCCTTTCTTCCTTTTATCCAGCAACAGCCCCTACACAACCGCCACTACATTACCACCTCTAACCTGTCTTTGAATTAAGTGTAGATCCAACTTTTCCACATTTTAGAAAAACCCGCATTAGCCAACACCTCCGGGGAAATGGTTAAAATCTAATTTGGGACAAAACCGCTGAAACAATTCAGTTAAAAAGTGATTTGAATATTGAGTTCAATTTTGATATTTTTTTTTCCCAGTATTTATCTTTCTAAAATTTCAGATTTCAATGGAAGAAAAGGATGAAGAAAAACGACAAAAAGGTGGTCAAATATTTTGTTGATTTTACAGACTGGGTCAATAAAAGTTTTGACACTCAATTGATAGTTCAACTCTTTTAATATGCTTTTGTTTTTTTTACTTAAATGCCGTCTAAAAGGTCACGTGAATGGCACATATTAGCTTCGTCCTCGAAATTGTAGCGGTGGACTTATATTTGGGTCTAATTGCTTCAATTTAATAACATTTAGGTGGTAACTTGCTCGATTTGAACTCTTAGTGTTTTATTTGCCAAACAGGAGAAACCATAGGGGCGTAATGTGATTAGACTTTAAAAAGGCTTAAAATGCGTGTTTTTGCAGCTTCTTGAACCATAAGCAATAAGCTGGTGTTGGCAACCCATTCTGGCTGTACATATGTGGCCACCTTCGATGCCATGTGATGAAAAACGAACTAGTTAAAGTCAACAAGTCAACTGGGTCTAGTGGTCAATTTGATCACAAAGTCACGTAGACCAACTTTCAAGGAAAACACATAATCAGGCCAAGCAAGTGGAGGGGCTCAAGTGGCACACCATAGTGAGGAGGGGGAACCTTGCAGTGACGCCCAACGCTCGACTTCCTCCTCTTCCGTATTATAGCCCCTCTTGGACGTGTTTTACCTCTAAGTTCTTCCAGCACGCTAAATGCATCGACAATCCATGTGCACTGACGGGCATCCACGCCCCTCCATCGTCATGCCCATACGTCGCGTCTTACGCCACGTCCGTGCTCCATGCTTATGGCATTGAACTCCTCAGCCATGCCTTGTGCCGCGTCGATGCTTCGTGGCCCCACCACTACATCCTTTCTCCACGATCTTAAACAGTAATATGTTTAGCTTGCTGCCGCACAATCTTAAAAGGGAAAAACACCAGTACACTAGCCCCTTTGGTTTCTAGGTGCGGTCCGTGCAGCTTCTGTCGATGGTGGCCGCAATTAGATTATCCTTATTGGAACATTGGGGTTAGCTGGTGTAGGTTGGTTTAGTGGCATTTTTGTGTTGATGGCAAGAAGTTGAGCTTTTCACGACCGGGTTGTAGTTTCCATGTGCAATAATTCGAGCTTGGAGTTGTTGTGATTGGTGGTCCTGAGATTCGCTGGTGCCTGTCTTGCCAGGTACTGCTTTCTAGTAGCAGTTGAGGCGTTTTTGTCGGCATGCTACTAGTATCATGGTTGCAAGCCATCTGGAATTTTGTGAGCTCTAACATTCAAGCATTGACGATTAATCTTATGGTTTCACTGGGTAGATCACTGGGGTTGGTTTTTGGTATGGAGTAGCTGGTATGTGAAGTGAGATTTGCTGCGGCTTAGTTATATGCTGCTGAGATATGTGCTGTGGTAATGCCTGAAATGCGCATGTGGGGGCAGTGGTGTGGTGAGGCTTGGGGAAGGAGTAGGAGCATGCGTAGGAGTGGGGCAGTCGGTTTATTTTTCGGCTCTTGTAAATTCGTAGTACTAAGCTTTTGAACTTGTGTCGGTACTTGATGTCTATAGAAATGCAAATTTTTTATGTAAAAGAGAAAAGATGTCGCAATTAAAAATTTTCAAAATGTGCCATTCACGTGATGCCATGATTTGGCTGAATTGGTCATTTTCTGGATATTTTGTTGCTATAATGGACTGGTCTAGTACCACTGACCTTTTGCAAAAAAGCAGCTAAAACATTTATATATTTTTAAGCAATTTTCCAACCTATTGCTTTCCTACTTTATGATTTTGGGGGAGCCTTGAACTTTATGAAGGAAGTTCTTTACCTATTAAAAAGCAGGAGGAAGGGAGCAAAAAGAAGAAAAGAAAGTAAACTTGAATTGAGAAATAATAAGTGTTCGATTCGCCTCCATCTCAATTCAGCGTATGATGAAAGGTTGTAACCTTATTACCGTTATTTTTGTTTCAGTCTCTGAATAGCTTATAATGAAGTATAAACTTAATTTTTTGTTTAATCTCGTATTTCGTATATGTTTCGGTTCAGGAATGGATGCCCAAGTTGCTTATGGTTTCCATCATTTACGAAATGAAAAACCTTACCTTGCACAAGGTCCCATCTCAAATAAGGTTTGAATATTTCCTATTTATGCCTATCATGTCCCTTTTTAATAAGACCACTCTGGAATAACTCTAAGTTTAATAAAGCTTTTAATTTTTATTGTAATTCCATGTTTACTGTTTGAAAATTTTCATAATTAGTTATCAGCCATTAGAAGTTCGTGTATGAATGAACGGAATATGGGGCTTTGGTCTGGTCAACTTTGTGGGACATGATATAATGGAGCCTAGGCTTGTCAAATTTGAAAAACCTTTGGACTTGCCAAATTTGACAAATGTTTTGGACATAACAATGCCAGGAAGATTGAATTATAGGTTTTATCTTTCTAACAAGTGCTTTTCTGGAGAAGAAACTGTCTGTACGAACTCATGACCTGGCCAGTGTCTAACATCTTTTAGCAAATGGTTTGTCATTTTCTTTGTGCAAGAAAAGTATTGGAGTTCACAAGACCTTGTTGGGCGAATTTTGTCAGGAACCTTCACCCCGCTTTCATCCATTGGAACTCAGATTAGAGAACTGCAACTCCTTGATTTCGTCCGAAGTGGCCAAACTAGGGCTCTTATAGTATAGAACTCCGGGCAAAATCTCACGCTGAGGATGAGATTCTAAAATTTCAAATATTTATGCATTAATTATACTCGACCACATGAAGTTTGAAGTTATTACGCTAACTACATGAAGTTTGAGAAATAACATATAATCCACTATCAGAGTTACGTAGTAAAATGACTAAAATGCCCTTTGTCGCACTTCTATCAGAAGTTCAGATTCTTATTTTACAGTAAAAAGAAATAAAAAAGATGAGAAAAATTAGATCAGAATCCCTCTCATTGCACGTTAAAATCCCGTTATTTTTCAAATTCCGTCATTTCCCCGTAACTTTTAAAATCTGGTGTTTGAGTAAATTTTTGATGATTTTGGTACTTGGAATTCTAGTAGTAAAGTGGAAAATTTTAAGGATACGATTTTTGTATCTTTTTGTGAGAAATTCTTGTACTAGTGTTTGTTTTATGCATATATAAATGACGTACAGTTACTCTTCGATTGTCAATTTGGTAAAAAAAATGGTAGGTAGATTGTAAAATCGCATTTGACCATTCTTTTATGTTAATGCCGTGCGATTCGTTATCAGCATAATGTATGTCCCTGAATTTGTGTATGCATATATAGGGAGCCCATCCTCTCTTAAGGTTGGGATGGCTCCCTTCTCCCAAGTCATATTAGACCATTTACCTTCGTCACGTGGAGATGCCTTTTGTTTCAAATAAAAAATACAGTGCGCTAGACTATCTTGTGTACTAAGTAAATTTTCCAAGATATCGTTCTTTCAATCATTCTTAGTTGTCTCACTAATGGCCAAAAAACCAAAACAGAGTTGTCCTTTTTGACTTTTCACAAGCATCATCATCGTGTGACGAAGTCAAGCTATGGTCTTTTTCTCTCTTTCTTCCCCTTTTTGTTTCCTCCAGTTTGCATACTCTCTCCTCTCTTCTCTTCTCCCTTTCTTCCCACTGCCAACCGCCACCAAACCGCACAACTACCAACCACCACAATATCCATCATCGCTTCTTAACTCCACTGTGACTCACCCCCCAGTGCACCACTGCAGATCCCAGCGAGCCCATGACCGATTTTTGACCACACATTCTACCATTAATCCGCTAAACCCCTAGTCCCCTACTTACCTCTACTACGCCACAACCTCCGCCATACACCCCACCACCGTATCTATCACCTCTGCCACCACCACCGTATCTAACTTGTAAAAATATTTTTTAAATTTGCTAGTGTAATTTTTAAAATAGCACATCATATATTCGTAGTTTTGTCAAATTTGCGCAAGCGCTTTTTTCTTGAACTATCGTTTGAGATTATCTGCATAAAACATTATCCATTCTTTAAAAATATTAAGCTTGCTCTACGCTTCAATTATCCTTTCGTTATCTGCTATGCTATTCCAGAACTTAGCTACGTTTCCTCGGAGGGTTGCTCGAATAGAATGTTTCATAGTATGCCTTTCTGTTAAATTACCACCTATAATGGCAATTCTTAAGGCTTATGTCTAATTATCGATTATTTCTTCAATTCTTGAAATACATTTGAAATCATTAGCAGTTTGTGGGGTCTAATTATCTTAAGGCTTGTGTTTCTCCCAAATGTCAAGCATTTGAAATACAACCGATATTATAAGATATATGCCGTATTGATTTATGGGCTCATTTATTTCATTCTTGGGAAGAGATTTTTGTTTTAAATTTGTCCTTATAGGGGCGTTACTAAATTCAAAATTTCTTTCTAAATTTAATTCTGGATTCCACGCTCCTATATAGTTTGGATCAGTTTTTCCGCTCCATAAATTCATTTCAGCCAACACTTTATACTTCTGACATGGCTATTTTTTCTTCTTGTCTATATGCTTGTTCTTTTAGAATAGCTGGATCTATTTCATCCATCATTCTTTTTTTCAATGATTTTTCTTTTTCCGCTTTGTCCAAGTAGTCATTTTATTATTTTTTCTATTTCTCCTACACTCATTTCCTTTACAGGATCTTTGGTGTCCTTTCATCCACTCGAAGAGGGTTTTCTTTCACCTTCGCTACCATTATATGCTATAACTTCTTCAAATACGTATTAAGTTCCGTTGCTATAGCAATTCTTGGTAGGGTCATAACTTTCAAAGTTTAATAAGAAGTTATTTGATTTTAGGATGTGATTTTCTTGTCCTAACCGTTATCTAAATTGTGTAATTCAGTTAATAACTGAGATGTTATCTTGTTTAGATTTCTATAGATATTTAAAGTTTCATGAAATACATTCTTTTTTTGATTTAATAATCAGGTTATCTCAGTTTTTCCAATTCTATGGTCTAAGTGTATAATTCCTGTCATATGATTTAATAAATAAGGAATTTTCATGAGTTTTTTGGTTGGATCTTAGGCTCTGATACTGATTTTGTATGGCCAAATTCTCCTTTGGTCAAGAATGACATGTTCTAATCTTGAGAGGGATCAATTTTAGTCTTTTGAGTAGTATGAGGTGTTTTAAGTGAACTGCTTAGAAGTTGAGTGATTGAAAATGAAATTAATCAGAGAGCTGACAGCTTAACTGGCAACTTAAGTTAAGTTGCCAACGCTGTCAACGTCCAAGATGTAAATTGGAAATAATGTATAGGCTAGGAAGAAAAAGACACAAGCGTGAGGGATTATGCACCATTACTTCATTAGTTGGGAATTTAACAAAAGCTACTCTGGACTAGTTATTTCTACTCGGGATCTAGAGCCCTTTAATCCCTTCTTTTAAGACCTTACTCGTGGAGCTATCTTGGTTTTATGTGCAATATTAATTTTTGGTAGTATATTATTCACAATTCTAATGACATCTATGACATCACCTAACAAATTGGGCTCCGTGTAAAGATATCTTAAACCTCGTGTGGTTTAGTATTATTTCCCAAACCTCTTGAAGTTTAGTGTAATAACTTGAAACCTCATGTTGCTTGGGTGTAATTAACCCAAATGTTTTTGAGTAGGGCCTCATTAATTAGTTATATTGATGCAGCACGAGAGGGCAGTAAGTGCAGTCCCAACCAAGGGTACTTGGAGGGGCGTTTGGTTACGTTTTAGGACAGGATGTGGACGCTCCAAATGCACGATGAAAGGGCCACATTCTGATATACATCACAAAATTTGGCAAGGAATCTTTGTGGGGTCTTTGGGCTGATTCTGTACCGATCTTCGGCAAGTATTTTGATCTTTCATTTAGGATTTAATTGTCAGTTAGGGCTGATGATTTTCTGACACAATCAGCTCTGCACGTCTTGAGAATCCAAGCTGATTCAGCTGTGCTTATCCCTAAACTTGTGCTGATATCCCAATTAATTTAAGGCATTAGGTGTACTATAGATTTTCCATATAAACTTAAATACTAGCTTTCTTCAAAGGCAATTGAAAAGTAATAAGAAAAATTGCAGTTTGTGCAATTTGATCTGACTTTGTGCAATTTGATCTGTGATGCATCTCTCTTGAGTGTGATGCTCAAGAACCCTAGGTGTGATAACCAGGTTCATTTCCCTTAAAGTGTGATGCTTAAGAACCCTAGGTTGCTCCTATTCGTTCTGTCCCCAGCTATGCCGAACAGTCCCACTAAAGAGCACATTTTCTTTCCCTTTCAGTTCTCAAAGCCTTGAACCTTCTTAAACCCTAAAGTGTAAATAATCATTCCCAAAAATATCGTTTATACGTTGGGATAGTGAAACTATTGATATGCCCTAGTACTCTGATTAATTCTCGATTATACTTTTGTTTTCATTTAATCATCAACAACTACATTTGCCTATGTTGTCTTGGAGGCCTGCCCTGCCCTAAACAAATCACCCAAGGCATAGGCATAAATTCGTTCTCCCCATTAATGTCTCTTTAACTATTGTATGTCCACTTCCGTATGATGTTCTTGGTTTAAGTACAATGCTTTTTGTGTTTTCTTGTATATCTTATGGATCTATGCTATTAGATAATGGACGTATCACCCTTGGGAGTAGTGACTGATAATATCTTCTAACTGATGTGGAACTCTTACTTTATTATTCCTGACGGCACATTCAATTTTTGGTCCTGTCCTGGGGCATTATGTCGGTTCAAAGGTTTTCACTGACCTCCTTTTTTCACAGTTAATCTACTCTGGATACAGTTGCAAACAGGGGTGGTTTTTTACCCCTTGTACGGCGGATCCAAGTTTAAGGTCACAACTCTCTCCAATGTTGACTGTCATTTCTTTCTGACACACCAATATTTTTTCTTCATGCATTACTAGCTCTTAATGCAATTACTTTGCCATTGGATTATAAGCTTTTGTATCATATCTCAAGTTCTTTTTGTTATATTATTTTCCTTCCTGATATGCTTTTGAATAAAAAATATCTGGAAATGGTTGTTTAGGCATGTGAAATTGTAGTGTCATTTAGTTGTCCTGAAGGAGAAATGAAGATAGAAAGCGCAAAGGATTTCATTTGGATTGATCACTTTCATTGAAAACAACAGTCACAGAACCAACTTCTATGTAACCACACACACATACACACGTGTGGTCCGATTACGGCTATTTCCTTTCCGTCTTACAGATTATTTTGGCAGACGTCAATGAGTTTGAATGAATTAGTTTGTCTCAAAACCAATTTTAAGACTCAGCCATGCTATATCCTCTATGTTTTAGCTTTTCACCTTATTTTCTATCGTTTATGAAGCATCGACGCAGCAATTTGGTCAACATATGCGTGTCGGGGGCAGATCTGGTGCAGGTATCCCTTGGGTGCAGCTTGGTGCACACCTGATGCAGATCAAAACATATCCATTTTTACATTTTAATCGTTAAATTCCGGGTGCGTCCCGGACACGTAACGGGGGTCATTGGAGTAGAAGAAGAAGAGAAGAAAATGAGTAGGAGGAGGAAAGAAGATGATGAATAGAAGAAGAAGGAGAGACAATCTGTAGCAGCAGTAGGTGTTTAGATCTGCTGTTGTCATCAGAAGACAACCTTTCTCCTGTGATTGCGGTTTCGAGTCTGCCTTGCCTTTGACCAGAATACTTCTCGTAGTATGTACTATTCTGGGGCTTGTCATCTGAGTAGTGGGCTGGCTACAGGTGGAACTTTTTTGGCTTTATTGTCTTGCTATGTTGTCTAACCCCTCAGTTTCAGTATATTAGTAAAAGAACCCATCAAACTTTACCTATTCCTGAATTTTTGCTAAGGTTTAACTTGCTTAACATTTCGGGGGGATATATTTACTAACTTTGTTACTTATACTAGCAGAAATTTATGCATGGATACATATACATCTGTGGTATCCCAGCCGCACCTGTGCAATGTTGTTCTATTCATTGCCGTGCTTCTTTCTGTGCTTTTTAGATAGTGGATGATCTACTAAGGCAAATACAATATTGAGGTATATACATACACATACTGGGGTAGTTGCCTGTTTTATTTTGGGGGCATTTGATCAGTCAGCTGCCCTGCAAATGGAACAAGAACTGCACTTTGGCCACATGGACTTCAATTGAAGTCAACCTTTTTATATCGAAATAGTCCACCGGCAGTTCATTCATCTGACTGTAAACTAGAGCTACTTTTGATTCACATCAAATATATGGGAATGATATCTAACTAGGCTGGAGTATATATACTTGACATCCAATCCATTGCTCCTATACAATCTGTTATTTTCTGGATGCAGGGGACTAAAGAACATTTTAAAGCTGCACGTAAAAAAAGTTAACTGCTCACAATGGGAGCAGATTCCTATCCCATCAAGGTTGGTTTTTGTTTGCACTACTTTTCACTTTAGAGGAATGTCTTCTTGCAATAATACATCATGTGAAACACTGGAAGTCATGCCTGAAAATTTTGATTTATGCATGGTTTTCTTCGCATCTTAACCTTCAACAAACTGTATTTATTTCCATATCACCGGTACTCTTCATGATTATCTGTTTATTATATATTATTTTTTGCTGATAATTACCTTTCCTGTAGTGTTAGGGCTATAGTTGCTCTGAACCTTCACAACTATGGAAGTGGAAGACATCCATGGGGTAGTTTGAAGCCAGAGTATATGGAAAAGGTATCACCTAATGGCAACAAGATTGTCACTTATGCTTACCAGCACAATGATTATGGATGTTCACCATCATCTTCTATGCTTTAATGCTTTTTGTATGTGGATTGGAAATCCGAAGGAGACACATAAGCCCTTAGCACTATTATTTTTTGGTGCAATTATTATAGTGACCAAGGAGAGTGGAAGAGATTTATAGACGACCCCAGCTAGTTTGGGACAAGCTTTAGTGAAGTTCATGTTGTCTTCGATTATTCATATTTATCCATTCTTGAATTAATGTTTGAATAAGTCGGGCAACCTCCTGACTATCTTAAATATCTATACAACATATGTGCTGCAACTCCACCATGCCCAGGAAAAAGAGAAGTTTGGAAATATAAAGGCAAAACAATTTTTTAAAGTTCAAATTAGAACTTAGATCTGAAGTTTATCGATTTGTCAATAATATTTGAGTGCAAATTCTTCTGGAAAATATAGGAAGTCAAAGTTAAAATATTAAGGAAAGAGTAGGAGTTTTTACATAGCAATATCTTTGCAGTTGATCCAAGGCACTAGTCTCTTGTACTACGTTAGCAACCTTTTAAAGAAACATGGCTTTGACTATTTTTCCATTGGACTTGGTTTTCCAGCTATTTTTTTTTTTCTGATTGTAATTTGGGTTCAAAGTCTAAAGTCGCGGTTTGTAGCCCTCCCGCTACTCATAATGTGACACAAATAGGTTAATGGTTTTCTGTTCCTTACTATTGTTGATGCCTAATTCCTGTTTGGTTTTTCCTCCTGGCAAATCTTTTTTGCTTCATGTCCTGCTGTGCTCTATTTATCTGTTATGCAACTAGTGGCAATCTTCTTTCAATTTGGTTATTCATTTGGTGCATGAACTGTATAATTGGCTGTATTGCATGCTTGGGAAATTCTATTCTGTATCAGAAGCTGATTTTTTTGTTTATTTTTCTTTTTTCTGGTGGTTGATAATTTCCAGAAAGGCTTCGTTGAAGCCCATGCCGATGACGGTCTCTTAGAAATATTTGGGTTAAAACATGGATGGCATGCTTCTTTTGTTATGGTTGAACTCATTTCAGCCAAACACCTTGCTCAGGTACCCTTTTCAATTTCGTCAAAGTTAGTTTGAGCTTGCATACTCGAGCTTGCTGCATATGTTTAACGACAGTCCTTCAAAAACTTCCCTTAAGAAACACTTGAAATTGACAAATGGGATCAGAACTGCACTCGTTCATTATATTCCTTCTCTTGCTCCTCTGAAACAGCTAATTTTCTGAAATTTGGCCTATTAATTAACTAGACACATGCGAATGGCCAAAAGTATTGGAGGATTATCTTGTGAAACGCCTGTTAGTATGGAATGGACCAGTTCAGTAGAGAATGTCTGTTTTGATGAATCATTTAGTATTAATTGGACGTCAATGAGAGTGTTTACAGTTCTAACATGAAACCTCTGCCTAATATAACATTACGCTATTATCTCTATTAAGATTATTAGCTCTATGCAAGTAGACAATGTGGTTTTTTCAACAAAATTTGAACCATTGATAATTGGGAAGGGATTAGTCTAGCATTCAGTGGTCAAGAAAACATGTGCAAAGTAGGCGCGTGAAAATCACTTCTTATCAGTTCATGTGGCCGGAGATTTGATCAAGGCGGTGAGTGTCAGAATGGACCGTTACAAGGTGCAGCAACTGTTGTTGGCTTCATGCTATGTTCAGGTGAGTGGAAGAAGTGGTGAGTGAAAAGGGAAATGAACTCTTATGAGGCTAAAGCAGAGTATAGGCGCCTCGCACCTTTTCCTTACCATGTTGTTCAGTTATGGGTCCCAGCACCCTTTATATATATATATATATATATATATATATATATATATATATTGACATAATGCACTCAAGTCTTAAGTTTTAATGCCCTGTGCCACTGTAGTTAAAGTAGTTGAAGAATACTCAACAGATTGTTTCCCTGGGTCATTGTTTACCACAGCGGCTAGTTTCCAAAATACACAACATTTGGACACCACAAGACACCGCTAAATTCTTTCACATATTTTCCTCTACTAAGTTTCAAGCAAACATTCCACCCCTATTGTTGCACTCCCAAGTCAAGTTTCCTCTACCTTGTGTTGCCATTCTACACCTTCTTACGAATCTGCACCAAAGGTTTACGTGGTTCATCTGCTCTAGCTGAACTTAGTGGACTACTAGCATCAGTTGAGCCCATTCCTGAAATCAAGAAGCAAATTTCAGCATCAACTTTAATATTGAAGAAAGGAGAGAAGCAGCTGACTGAATAAGTTAACTGGAATAGAATTTACAAAAGCTGTCATATTTCTTCTTAGTTTCAAAACAGAGGATTAAGAGAGAAAAGGAAACTGTAAGGAAGAAAGAGAAAAATAAATTAAGGAAAAAAGAAACAGTAGCTGCAATTAGCAAGGAGAAGACAAAGCAATGAGAACAGAAAAGCAGCAGTACCTCCGGCTAGAATCTGTCGATAATCCTCCTGCGAGATCCTCCGACGAAACAAAGGAGGATGTATGATATGTTGCTTTCTTAGAGTTTGCATAATGTAAACAGATCCCCAACTTTCCTAATCTTATATCACAATCCCCAACATAAGGTTTAAATATTGCATTTCGGCCCCAATATCTCAATCTATAAGAGGTGTCTGAGCTTTGTAGACAAACTAATATGCAGCATATATTACTCAAAAGTTTAGAGATGCATTTGTAATTTAATGGGCAGTGACGGGAAAGTACTCCGACAAATCATTTATTCAGGGCCCGAGGGGTGGGGGGTTTCCACGTGTAGTGCATCCACTGTCATGCAGTTTTTGGATCACAAAGAGACAAGAGACCAAGTCCTATCAACACTCACCCGAGCAAATATAGCAACTTATGAACACTGCCTTTTCATGTCTCAGTCAGTAAAACATATGTGAGAGGATTGGACCATTACGTAGCGTGAAAATGCAACTATTACTAATTTTAATGACTGAAACGAAATGGAAAGATGATAATAACTGTTCGAATCAAGTGGACCACTCACCACACAATTTCAGTAGGAGAATAGGAGAAGAGTCAACAATATTGTTCCACTTTTATGCCTACGTCGTTATGAGAGCGATTAGGTCATGGCTTTGTATAATTTTCTAAAGCAACTTGTAGCATTAAATAATGCCGCCACTCACCCATGTTTTGACACATTTTAATCACTACGTAAGTCAATGCTTAAACTCATAAACGTGTACTACATTCAGGCTGCAGCAATACGTTTTGAATTCAGAGGTGGAGACTGGAAAGAAGCTTTTATGCAGATGGATGGGGAGCCATGGAAACAGCCAATGAACAAGGAATATTCAAGTTTTGTGGAGATCAAGAGAATGCCATTTCAATCAGTTATGATCAATGGAGAATAGTTAACAGCTCCACTCTATTCATGCATGCTGGTAGACTGGGAATCCATGTAAGGCTTAAATAGATGTAAGAGCTTTTTATTTATGTAGAGCTTGTGTCAGTGTGGTTGGTATTATAGGCATCAAGGAACTCTGTATTCGGTTACCCTTTCATCTATTTACACTATTGCAATTGCATTTTACCAGCAACTTTGCTGGTGTTTCAGTTTCGTGATGGCATCGCATTGCACACATTTTAGGCACTATAGCGGTGGCATTGCACTGTAGGAGACATGCTCCACCTTGCGAAATATCCCTTAAAGACTATGATGCTTCTTCTGTTCATCGTAAAACCAAGCGTTAGTGCAATGAATGGGAATCAGTTCTGAAAGCTTGATTAAGAACATGACTTTTTGATATCTATGACTATGATGCATCTTCTGTTCGTCGCAAAACCAAGCGTTCGTGCAATGAAAGGGAATCAGTTCTGAAAAGCTCGATTAAGAACATAACTTTTTGATGTGTATTAATAATCTCAAGGGATATTGCCACTATAGCGCTATTGTTGTGTTGAATATGCAAAGCAGAAAGCAGATGGACGCACGATATCCATCCACCTAAAGTGGAGCATGAATGCACTTCCAGCAATCTTTTGCATTGTGTTGTGTTGTAACCATTATGACAAAATTCTGCATTTTTGTTTGTTCTAAACAATGCAGACAATCCTAGATCAATCAGAAGGTAAGAGGCCATAGATGTGCACCTTTTGCTGCAGTAGGAGGCCACAGGTGTGTATTAAAAGCAGCACGGAACGGCCACCCAAGTCATGCGGCCTAGTCTGATCCTTATTAACTTCGTTTATTTAAGCCAAAAATAAAGACATGAAAGATATTACAGAGCTGAATGGTTATACGAATCTATACAAGAAACACAGCATAAATGTTTGATAACCAGTTTTAAGATAAGACACTGTCGTAACATTGGTCATCTCAACTGCAAAATGAACCATTGGGCCAATCCTGCGAGAAGGAAGCCTTAGATTGCGTCTTTGCGAAAGGGTAATTTCTGAGGCGAGTATAGCTCCCGAAGTACACCAACACCTGCTACGAAGAGGAGGCCTATAAGAAGACGGGCACGAATGCCAGGAGTTTGCAAAGGTCAATTGTGGGAACTTGATCCTGGGGAGAGTACGGATGCACAGAATGCTTCTTCATAGATATTCTGACTTCCGGTCACATTTACGACTGCCCTAGAAAATTCTCACTCAGTGACTAAACGAGAGCCAAGAGGGAATCCCGGTAATAAATATTTTGGCACGTCACAAACTCGAAAGCCTGTGCTCGAAGATCAGGAGTTCCAAGTTACGTACAACTGTTTCTCTACACTAGTTTAGCATTTGAAATTTCCAATCATGCACCTTAGCTTGTACTACTGAAAAAAATCTGAAATTGAAATACCTGTGCATGGTTAAACTTATGGCATTTCATTAAGTAGCTCAATCAAGGATTTCATGCTAAAGAAAAACGAGGAGAAACAGTTCCAATGTATTTTTTTCATTCAACTACGCCTCCATATTAACAAGCAACTTATGGGAGTTTCTCTTCAACTTGGCTCGAGTATAACATTTCCTAACATTAGCTACTGCAAGACTGACCACTTTTTTCTTAGACGGCTTTCGATATAATTCTACCAATTGGGGAAAAACCGTACAAAACTACACCCTCACACTCATACGTAAATGTTATATTGGTAGACAGGCAGAGAGAGAGAGAGAGAGAGAGAGAGAGAGAGAGAGAGGGTGCATGACTCTACCACGCTCACATACACCTCACGACAAAATCTATGGTTGGTTTGTCATAAAAGTATATGGTTACAACAGACATCCATTTATTTTGACCACTTGTAGTCAGTCAGCTGTAAAGTTAAAATGTAAAGGTTTCCTATAAGATGTTATGCGAAATGCTTCGCAATGCAACTACCACTTAAAAGTGAATTTATAAAGAGTATCTATTTTTACACCCTATCTGCTTTCAACACCTGTATTTGACGCTAAAAAAATTAAATTTTGTCATTCATAGCGATAAAGTGAGGGTGTTGGAAAGCATAAAGGGTGTGAAAGCATTTAAAGATTATTTAATCATTCGACAGTCAAAAAATTGTGACCAATAAACTGTAAAAGCTTCACCATGCAATTCTTTATCCTGCTCTCTCAACTCATCAAACTGCGTAAAGATTGACGTCTAATGTATACCGTTGTGGATTAGACTTTACAACATTCTTGTTGAGTACTTGACAACTAGTGGGTTTAGTTACGTAGTGAGTGGCATAGGGAAGCCACTATATGCAGACTCTCTTACTGAGAGCGGTGATCGGATAGGTCTGCTCGTGCGTGTTGAGGTTTCTGCAACCAGGGGTGCTTGTTGATGAGCTTGATATTGTGTCAAACTTGAGTACCTTGCATGAAGGGACCCCCCTGATCCTATGACTCTCTAGGTCGATTATTAGTGGAACCCACCGGTTTGCACGGTGCAAGTGCTTCAAACATACTACCATGTCTCGTAATCGGACTTAGAGAAATAGTCCCTCTCCTCCCTCGGTTTCTATTCCGAAGCGATCTGGCACGACCCTTTCTGCCCCTATTGCTGCTCTGGAGAATGAAGCAAAGTGGACAACCATTAAAAGCAAAGGCAAGGACAAAGTCAGCGGAGGTTCTTTGTCTTCTTTGTCTCTTGATCATATATAGCAAAGCTGTAGTCAGCAGGAGACTAGGCACCAAAGGAGCTTGGTATCCAGGTGCAAGTTAGTAGCCAACATACCTCTTCTCAACAGGAGGTCAATATTCAGTAGTCTACTCTACCTGAGGTACCTTGTCATTTTCATAATTTGCCCATTATTGATCTTGCTTTGCACTCTGACTTGCATCTATATTCTGGTCTGATTGTGCACTCTGAGTCGGGCTCTGATCCGAACTCTGATTCAGATTTCATTCCCTGCTCTCTTACTCCAAAAAATAATCTGTCTTCTCATTCTGGCAATAAAAAAAACCTTGACTCTAGTGTTAAGAAGAAGAAGAAGAAGAAGAAGAAAAAGAAGAAGTCTCCCCGTAGGGAAAATTTCACCTGACTCCTACTTCTAGGTTTGTAGCATCTTTTTGGTATTTTGGTATCATGCATAACATCTTTTGTTGGAATTCTCGAGGATTTAACACAAGTAGTAACAAGTGGAGGCCCAACATATGATTGCCTCCCTAGGTGTTATACTTTTGGGATTATGGAAACCAGAGTAGCAGCTCCTAATGCCTTGATTATATATAACCTTAGATTTCCAGGTTATTCCTTCACTAAAAACTACCAATTTTTCGTGAATGGTAGAATTTGGGTTTTTTTGGAATCATAAAGTAGTTAATGTTACTTGTCTTGGTATGTCAGATTAAAAAATTCACTGTCAAGTGAACTTAATAGATATGTTGTTTCCTTTTCTTTGTCTCCTTTGCGTATGGATCAAATGAATCTAGTGAGAGATATGAGCTCTGGCAGGAGCTTAAGTATAGGTCTCGCCATTTTAGGAATGATCCTTAGTTGTTACTTGGAAATTTCAATGCTATCCAGAGTTCGATTGAGAAGTTAGGGGGTAGCAATAGGTAGACTCAGTACTACCAGGAGTTCCATATGAATGTTTTGATTGCCTTGGAACTTTTTGATTTGAAATATTCAGGTTGTTTTTATGTGTGGACTAACTATCAAGATGATGATGATACTATTTGTAGGAAGCTTGACTGTATCCTTGTTAACAACACTTGGATATCTAAATTTCCTAAATCTAAAGCGATTTTTTGTCCTTGAGGTATCTCTGATCATTCACCCATCCTCGTCCACTCTCTTGTTGAAGTTGACAAGGGGCCCAATCAGTTTAAATTTTTTGATATGTGGGCCAATCATCATGAGCTTTTGCCTCTGGTTGTTAAAGTGTGGGGCACGCCCCTTGTGGGTTGTGCTATGTTCAAGGTTGTCAGAAAGCTAAAGCTGCTTAAGCTACAACTTAAGAACTTTGATAAGGAACACTTTAGCATCATTTTAGGTAGACTTAACGTGGCCAGGGCTTCCTTGGAGTATGCTGAGAACATTTTACGGTTGAACCCTCCTGACCCAGTGTTGCGTCGGATTGAAAAGGAGATGTGATACCCCGAAAAATACCGAAAATTAATCTAACCATGAGTTTGATTAGTTAAGGGTGCTATTTTTATTAAGTAGCAATATGTTGGTGATGATTAAGTGTTAGGGAGCTAAATAAGGGGTTAGTGTGGTTTTGGGGTTAAAATGTAATTTTGGAAAGGTAAGGGGTAAAAATATAATTTTGAAAACATGGTGAACGAGATGCATATTTTTAATAATTAGCATCATTTTGATGATGAATGGGTGTTAGGAAGTGGGATGAGGGGTTAGGGTGATTTTGGGATCAAGTTGTAAATTTTCAAAGTCGAGGGGTAAAAAATACAATTTCTTAAACTTGCAGGGCCATTTTACGAATATAGAAATTTGGAGGCCTATTGTACAAATTTGGAAAATTGGTCACCAGATGGAGCCACCTCCTCGACCATCTGATGACTAATGTAATTTTATATTAAACAACTACATGGGATAAAGTTTAAACTAAGAGAAGAGAAAGGAATTCGTGTAAGAGAAGAAAAAATTAAAAGGAAGAAGAAGGAATAGTAACAGAGAAGAGAAGCAGAAAGAAAACAAGGGAAACAGAGAAGAAGAACAACAGAACAAAGAGAAAGAGAGATTACGGAATCCCTCTAAGGTGATCTCCCAACCAATTTTGTATGTGTGATTTCAGTCGTATGCATGTGTTGAGTGAGCTAGAGCAGGTGAGAAGAACATACACAGTGTGTTGGTAAGGAGTATTCATGGTGGCCGTGGGAATTTGTGTGTGATGTTATGGATAAAATGGGATTTAGGGTGTAGAAGCATTGGTACAATGGAGAAATGGATGGATTTTGTGTGCTTTAGTATGGCCGAAGGCATGCATGTGGGTGTTTCAGTGTGTGCCATGAAGGTGCGTGAGCGTGTGTTCTTGACAGTGTGGGTAAATGCTTCGGGTGTGTGAAATCATGGGTATTGGTTGTGTATAAGGTGTTAATGTGTGTGTTGAAATGGGTTTAGATGATTTAAAGTAGGTTTAATGGTGAATTAGTGGGTGTGTGTATGGTGTGTGTGCCCAGGTGCTACGGCTGAAGGTTGAAGATGAAGATGAAGATGTGTGTGTGTTTGCGGTGAAATAATCTGAATAGTATTTGTCAATGTTGCTAAAGACCAAAATTAATTTAGGCAGGTTTCCACGAATTTTTAAAAATAGTTAGGGCTAGATTTTGCCAAAGTAAGAAAAAGAGACCCTAGTTATTTTTAGGAGACATGTATCGTGGAAACATTTCAGATTTTTCCAAGATCTGGAGGAGGGTGAACGGACGCGGGAAGTTTAGAAATTTACGGTAAAATTTAAAATATCAAACAAACGCGGTTTTGCGCAAAAATTTTATGGAGACCTTAAAATGATGAGAAGTTCCATTTTCAAAGATTTTGGGTCATTTCAAAGTCATGAGCTATTTTTTAGCCGAACAGGCTTTTAAGCGTTCAGTCTGGATACCTGATTTGGATTTTTGGGCAAAAATTTTGTAAAATATGTGTTTAGCTCAAAAATGATTTCGGCATGTTAAAATAGCATTTTAAAGTAGTTTTGAGATTTTCTGGTCGGGGAACCCTCAGGGGTCATTTTGATAAATTGCCACCAGAAGAGGGGTATTTTGGTAATTTTTTCGGTGAAGTTTTGCAAAGGACTTTTTAGTTCGGGAAGGGTTGTAAAGCACCTAAAAGGCTATTTTGAAGCTGATTCGAGGTGTTGAGGTGATAGTGAACCCCCGGGGGCATTTCGATAATTTGCCGCTGAAAGGGGGTATTTTGGTAATTTTTTTTATAAAATTCTTTGAAGAACTGTTGGTTTGGGAAGGGGTGTAAGACATCCGAAAAGTTATTTTTAAGGGGTTTTGAGATGTTTGTTGGGGCGATGGACGCCAGGGAATAATTTGGTAATTTCACATAAGCTGGGGGTGTTTTGGTAATTTTCTTTCCTTTAAAATTTTTAGGGACTACTTGTTCTGTAAATGTTGTAATACATCTAAAAGGTAGTTTTAAAGCGGTTTTGGGGGTGTTGGTGGTGTAGCGGCCATTAGGGGGTATTTTGGTAATTTGTCATGTTGACGCCATATTTTAAGGAACGCACGTAATCCAACATTCAGAGTGGTGAGAAGTGAGGAATGGTGTTAATACGTATAACATGAGGGGATGTTGTTATCGCTAATACGTCGATAAGGCTAGGTTAAGGATCCAGTTAACTAGCTGTCATAAAACGCTATGAGCGGCTAAATTGGAAGGGGTAGAATAAGGAGTGCGTATATGTTGAATGATGTCTAACGAGCATGATATTATTTGACTAGATGATGTAGCTCGTTGCAATCAGAGATTGCAAGCTGCTTTGGCTATAAGCCAATCAAGTAAGGGCAATGCGGTTCTGATATGCTAATTCATTGTTCGATTAGCATGCCATGTTGATGACGTGTTGTTGAATTCTCGTCATTATGATTGGACACCGGTAGTCATTGTGACCGGTATATGCATATTTGAATTGTGCTGTTGAGGACTTAGGGTAAATAAATTCCCTTGGTCCGCCTGTTGATGGAATTTAGCGAGAATAATGGGTGTCCTAGTATGCTATGATCTGATTCAATTAGCATGCCTAAAGTTGATGATGATGTTAGGGGTTATCGTGTGGTTGTTGTGAGATGTCGGCAGTCACTGATAGCCGATATCTCTTCTCTTTGATAACACCATTGAGGACTTGTGACAAACTTTTCCTGAGTCCGCCTTATCGTTGACGATGTTGTTGTTGAGGTTGTTGCGTGTTGTTGTAAAATGTTGGCACTTATTGGTAGTTGACATTTCTCTTATGTAAGAACGTTGTTGAGGACTTGCGGTACTCTTCTCCCAAGTCCGTCCTGTTGATGATGTTACGTTGAACTCTTGTTGTTAGGTCCGAACACCGGTTGATCTTTTGATTCTGTATTCTTTGTTGAGCTGTGTTGTTGAGGACATAAGGTGGAATAAATTTTCCCTTAGTCCGCCCCATTAATGAAGTCTTGTTGCTTGGCTGTAACGTGGTTAGGAAAAGCACTTTAAATGAGTTCCTTGCTTGCTAACAGTGTCTCTTCTATTTACTTCAGTCTAAGATGAACATCCCATAAAATGGGACATCAATATGAGAAGGGTGGCTTATGAAATATGATCACTGGCAAATAGGATGTAGGGCACGCGAGTCGAGTCTGTCATGTCTGATCGAGTCTAGTCTGTCGTGTCTGAGTTGCATTGCATTTGATTTTCTTCCGATGTTAATGATTTTAATCACTTGAATTTCTTTGACGTTTATCTTTTCAATTTCTTGTTTTAGTGTTCACTTGCATAGTCGGTTAGTTAGTTTGTCCGTCAGTCAGTCTTGTCCATGAGGAGGTGGCAATAATGCTGTTCTGTTGGGCCTTACAGCCACTCAGTCTAACGAAAGAAAAATTATCGTTTGACAAGTTATGTTGATGCTGAAATTTATCGACTACTCTTGATTCATTGCTATCGTTGAGATGATTATTATTCCTCCGAGTCTTTTGAATCATTTGTACACGATACTCCTCGTGTTGTCTTTATTGGGCTATTTGCACTCATTCCTTATATTGTATTGTGAAGGCTGTAAGGTTGATCAAGGAGAACCCTCTAGAAAAGGAAGAGAAACGAGCTAGAAATGTTGAGCAAGGGGATAAGTTATGTGAGGTTAGACAAGTTGGAAATGGTGAGATAAAGATTGAGGTGCGAGATAGGTTGAAAAGAGTCACACGACTACAGTCGTATATTAGGTTGTAACCATTCATGGTGTTTAGAGACCTGAACGTCTTCCACTGTAATATGACATATGTTTGTAAGAATTTTTTTATAAGGACTCATTTTGGGGCGTCTATTAATGATGTATGAGTATAAGGATGCAGTTGCTCTGTATTCAGCACAGGGTTTTGAAAGTGATTATGGTTGATAACTCAGCCCGGTTATGTCACCAGGGTTGAGAGTGTTACAGGAGAAGGCATAACTTTTTGCTAGGTTGAGCGGAGAGGAGGATATTTTTATCAAGCAAACATCTGGGATTCACTGGCTAGATGTGGGAAATAAAAATAACAAAATTTCTTCAAGTCAATAAATAAGAGAGAAGTTTCAATAAAATTAGTTCTCTTCTTCGATATAGGACCATCCTTGAAGAATCAGATTTGGTTAAGGCTTCGATTGTTGACCGTTTTCAGAGTTTGTTAGGGACTTGTGGTCTGGGTCACTATCCGGGAGGGGTTTTTTTGGGAAGTCTCTTGTCGCAGTATTATAGCTGGTCCTGGCACAAGATTCCCATGATTAGGGGTATATACGCTCTTTCCCCCGGTATGTAGTTGGGGATGGCAGTAGGATTTCTCTGTGGTTTGATTGGTGGCATCCGATAGGTCCTACCATTCCTACCCATACTGATAGGATTATTTCTGACTTGGGTCTGGGTAGGCGAGTGAGGATTTTTTATGTGATCTTGGGCTCGTCATGGTGTTGGCCTCTGTCCAATACACTTAAGCTTATGGAGGTTTGCGAAAGTACTCTTAGCTCCTTTCGTCTTGCCTTGGATACGCCTGATAGAATCATCTGGACGGTTAGTGATTCTGAGGAGTTCTCCATTGCGGGTACTTAGGAAGCCCTTATACAAACGACCTTTAGCTAGATGGGCTTGCTTACTGTCATGTAAGTGGCGTGCTCCACGCCATAAATTCATTTTATGGCTGGTCATTGGGAGAGGTTAAGTACGCATGATAGGCTTTTTGCTTTTTAGGTCATTCTAGCATGAGCTGTTCTTTCTGTCACATTCCTTTTGAGTCCCATGATCATCTATTTTTTAGTTGCCCTTTTATGTATAGATTATGGTCTACTATTCAAAGAAATTCAATTTTAACTAGCCTATGTTAAGTTGGCAGGGTACGATTGATAGAGCTTCCTCTAAGTGGCAGGGCCCTGGATTCCCGGTTTGGTTTGCCGGATAGCTTTTGCAACGCTATCCTTCCAAAATAAGTATATTGATGTGGTTTCTTGTTCTGCAAGTCTTGTGCAGGTCATCCAGTGGAGGTTGTTTTCTTGTAAAAAAGTAGCCAATTCCCCAACTAACTAATGGTTCCAGGGTGAATGGCAGTTCCTCGACTCCATATGCACTTGATCCCGTCCTGGTAAAATTTTGATGATATTTCGTTCTGGGTGGGGTTCAGTCCATCTTTTCTCATTTTCCTTCTCTGTGTTCTCTTTTCTTGGGGTGGTGAGATATGGCACTCAGCCATAGGAGTGCATTAGGGCCACTACCTTGGGTAGCTTGGTAGAGGGATGAGTTTTTCTTTCCTCAGTGATGAGTGTGAACCAATGGAGGCTTGATGTGGTGCTTCCTATGGTTATCTTGCCTTTTGCTGATGGAAGGGTTCTCAGGTTAGGCTCTTTCCCTTGCTTTTGAGTATATAAGCTGACTATTCTCTCACTCTTTTCTTGGGGCTGAGGTCCTGGTAGCCTCTTGGCTAGGTGGGGTTTCTTTCCCCTACTCACTTGTTGTTCGACTTGATTAGCGCTCATACCCATATGTGAGCTATGTCTTCATTAACTGGATATGTTTTTTTTTTACTTTCTCTCAGGGGACCAGGCGGGTCTCCAATCTTTTGATGAGGGGATTTGATTCCTGTTATTTTATTTTTGTTTATTTCTGGGTTTTCTTCATTGTTGATTTATGGCCTAGGATATGCATGTGGTTATCCTTATGTGCAGATTTACTGATTTAGATGCTTTGAACTTTACTACCCCTCCGGGATATGCTCTGTGTAGGTTGTAGTCCTGGGTATACCCCTTGCATATGTTATTCTTATATTGTTCTTGTTAGCTATCCGAGGGTATGCCCCGGGTACCTGTTTTACCAATGGCCTTTGGGAGCTTTCTATGTGTCTTTGAGGTGTTATTAATATTGCCATTGGTATACATTGTATACTAATTCAGACTGTATTCCTTGGTGAATGTATGGCATGTGGAGACTCTAATTAATGCCGGGTGTGCCTGTTCTCCATTTGTCCCTCTGTTGACCTTGTTACATGCAACAGGGTGAGGAGTATTTATCATGGTTGCTAGGTTAAATGATTGGTTTGGCGGGATGGTTTGATCCAGATGGAGTTCTCACCTGATGATGTTGTATCCTTATGATGAGAGTTGTGGATTGCCAAGATGGTCCAGATTGATATATGAGGGATCGGCCATGTACAGACATACCCTTACAGTTTGTAGCATAATTTATCGCTATTGTTAGTACTATGGCCTTTTTACCAGGATCTCCAGACTTTCCGCGTGGCTTTACTTGTTGTTTGTTACCTTTATGCGGTCATTATTGGGTATTTCTCTGTCTTTTCTTTTGCTGATCTATCTTTTGTTTTAATGACCGTGTGGCATGTTTCAACCTAGTTTAGGTCTACTTATTAGCCCTTGCTTAGCGAGACTTGCATTTTTAGCGTTGTATTCCGAGGGTATGCCCCTTGAATATGTTGTACTATTGTTTTATCGGTTGATATTTTTATTTACCGAAAAAAATTCTTAGGAAATGTTTGTGGATTTGTTACCACCTCCTCCTTGGGGTGACTAATCTAATTGAAAGATGGATATTAGGGGGATGGAGGGAGAGAGAGAGGGGGAAGGGGGGAGAGAGAGAGATTTTGGTGTATTTTAAAATAGTAACTTAAGTTATTAAATTATGATAGTATACAGTAAACTCATATAGCTAAGATAGTGTGTTGTCTAAGGTTTTGAGATTTTTTAATGTCATTTGCTATTTTTAGCCCAATTGGCCGCGTAGTGCCCGATCGAGTATCGCTTAACTAAAACCTTTTACTACTACGACATTTTACTATGAAATTTTTAAAGGCAACTTTTGAGTAGCTTTTGGTAAAGTCCAAAACAGTGACCCTTAATATTTTTACAAGACATACACTGTGAAAATTTTTTAGAAATTTTTGGTATCCTTTAAGGATGCTAAATTAGGGTATCGACTAAAGAAATTCTTGATTTATTTAGTATAGGAAATAAAATTATTTTAATCTAAAAACTTTTGGGAGACCTTATATTTTACAAAATTTTTTGCCATTCTGAGATGGATAGCTATTTTTAGCAAAATTGGCTTCTAAGCTTCGATCTAAACACTAGTTCTGGATTTTCGAACAAAAATTTCTTAAAACACTTTTTAGCCCAAAAATAACTTAAGGGTACTTATAATAGTGTTTTAATATATTTTTGAGTTTTTTTGGGTGTGAAGGGCACTAGGGTGTGTTTTGGTAATTTTCAGCCCGATGGGCTGTTTTTGGTAATTTTACATGTAAAAGGTACTTTTGGGTAAATTCACATACAATAGCGATATTTTAGTAATTTTATTTACAAGAAGGCTATTCTGGTGATTTAAGTATGAGATGAGTGCTTTTGATAATTTTACACATAAGGGGTATTTTGATAATTTTACCTACCCGGTGAGGGGTTTATTTTGGAATTATGCATAAGTCAATATTGAGTTTATAATATCGTAGTGTATAGTGTATTCTGATCATTTGATTGTTCCACTTAGGTTAAATCAAAAGACCTTTCGGTTAGGATAATTTAGCTTCAGATTCAGGTAAGAGTTTCTATCTGAATCCTAGGTAATGATTTCTATCCAAACCCTAATTTTGAAAACTTATGTTCATAAGTTTTCTTTCAATTTGCTTATGGCTATTGTCGAACATTGAGATGTGCATTGATATCAACATGTTATTGCCTAGAAAACCCTAATATTAAACCTGAATCGATTATTGGAATTTTCATCGAAGCTCACCTTTTATTGCATGCTGAGCAAATTTGATAATTGTTCGTATTCTTTCTTCTGAATTGTTGTACCTAAATTCGATAATTGTTCGTATTTGTTCTTTTTATTTGTTTGTGGCTATTCTTGAACTCTAAGTGATGAGTGGATATAAGCATGTTTAATGGTCATTGAAACCTTAATAATGAGCCTAAATCGGTTATTTTAATTCATGTTAATATTTTTTCGTGTCTAGCGAAGGACGCTAAATAATTGAATTGATAAAAGGGTTGCAATTTATTTAATATATCAAATTAGGTTATTTTTGTCTAAAAAGTTTAGGACTTAAAGTTACAGATATGTTTTAGTTTCTAAAATTTCATGGCATTTCGATGTTGATAACTATTTTCAACGGAACTAGCCTCTGATTGCTTGATTCGAATATCGGTTAGGGGTTTTCGAGCAAAAAATGTCACGAGGCACTTTTTAGTCCAACAGTTACTTTAGGTTGCTTAAAAGGATATTTTAAATTACTTCTGAGATTTTTGTTGGTGCAATAGCCATCTGGTGTGTTTTGGTAATTTTCCAATCTACAGGGGGTGTTTCGCTAAGTTCACCTATAAGAGGTATGCTTTGGTAAAATGCACATACAATAGGGATCTTTTAATGATTTCATTTACGAGAAGGGTGTTCTAGTGATCTAGTATGAGGGGTGTTTTTGGTAATTTTATGTGGTAGGAGTATTTTGGTAATTTTACGTACCCCGTGAGTGGCCATTCTGGAATATAAATGAGTTAGTGGGTTTATAGTATCGTAAGATAAATTTTATTTTAATAATTAGATTATTCCGTTGAGATTAACGCAAAAGATATTCCGGTTAGGATAGCTTAACTTCAGATCCAGATAAAGATTTCTATCTGAATCCTAAGGTATGGATGTCTATCCAACCCTCAAATTCATTCATTTGTGCCCGTATTTGTTCTCTCGATTTGTTCATGGCTATTCTTGGAATATGAGTGATGAATTCATATCAGCATGTTTATTTGCCTTTGAAACCCTACTTTAAACCCTAAGCTATATTTGAAACTCTTGTTGATGCACATCTGTTTTTGTATGCTCGTGCATTGATTTGAATGCTGGAATGCATATGTTACTCTTCTGAATATTGACATGAGAGTCCGTTATTGCTCATCTGTTATGTATTGGGAGGTGTTATAAGGTTGGTCTATTATGTGGAACACATGCTATTACATTGATGGACCAGTTATTACACATGCATATGTAGTTTGTATTATTATGCACTGCTTGTGTAACTTTGCTCATCTGTTACCCTGCACCCATGTTAATATCACCTGAATCTATTGCATTTGAATTTGTTTACTCTGTATCTGAAAATGATTATTTGACAGCTAATTGAAGGGATTAAGTTAAGACTTTTCCCCATTATTGTTATCAAACTATTTGTGATCATTTTGACACTCTTCAAAAATCATCATCGAATTAAATATGTGAATCATCATGTAATCCACGATGGTCTTCCTCTCTCCTGATGGTTTATGTACCAAATCCGGCCATGTTACTCACAATTCCTCAAACTTACACGTCTCCTAAACTCTTATTTAGTGGTATAAACTTGGTCCCTAAGTGACTTTATTGAACTCTCGAAAGCTCAACCTTATTTGATTCCCTTCTACAGGTAATGAGCACCTGTAAATTTCTTTGAGAAGATTTAGAGCCTAAGTGAGATTCTGAAGTGCCCATCACGATTTGGAGTAGCAGGAACACTGCATGGGTCAGTACTGTTAGCTCGTTATGTGAAGAACTTAAGTTTTAGAGGTTTAAGTTGCCTTTTTTATGACTTTATATTTTGAAGATTTTAAGTTAATGTCTATTTAGAAGATCTGGAACGTGTTAGAAGTTACTTTGAGTTGTGATTGTTTCTGTCTGTCAGTAGGGTCTGATGTGATTTAATGTGGTAAATGCTCCGGGAGGTCGGGGTGTCGGAACTCCAGATTTTCGGGTCGTTACAGTTGGTAGTAGAGCAATACACTTTTGTGGTACTTAGAGTTTAGGTATGAGATTTTGTAAACTCTTGAGCCTAAGATAATCTGTGATTGAGGTTGGACCTTGAGAACGTGGATTAGGTTTTGACAATTTATTTCATGTTGTATAAGGTTGAGATTTTAATCGAGTACACAATAGTAGACCTCATGTTACTTGCCTTTAGAATTTACGGATTGAAGCGCTAACCAAAGTAGAGTATTGAAGGATAAGACTTTAATTTTTTGGTAAGCGATGTGATAACATAGAGCCTTAAACTTTAGTGGAAGTGCAATACATGCTTGTCTAGAATCGTATTTCTGAACCATTTTAAGATAACACATTTATGTGTGATGGATTTGGTAACAACTTGAACTCTTTGATTTGAGACATCACAGTACGCAACGAAAGCGTATTGGTTATAGTTTTTCTGTCTTTGTGTGAGGTGTAAGTGATTTTAGGAATTGGTTATCCATATTTGCTTTTGTAGAGTGCAAGTCATATGTGACCATCACTTAGGTGTGTAGCAGGTGTGTGTATAGGTGTTTTTCAGTGTATGTTAGTGTCTATGTGTTTTGGGTGTCGGTGTTTAGGGTAATTTTGATGCCAATAGCTATTTTCAATGGGAACCGGCCTCTGAGTGCTTGATACGAATCGGTTAGGGATTTTCTAGCAAAAAATGTCTTGAGGCACTTTTTAATCCATAAGTTATTTTAGGTTCCTTAAAAGGATATTTTAAAGTGCTTTTGAGATTTTTGTTGGTGCGATAGTCACCAGGGGGTATTTTAGTAATTTTTCACTTGAGATAAGTTTACCTACAAGAGTTATTTTTTGGTAAATACACATACAATAGAGATATTTTGGTGATTTCACTTACGAGAAGGGTGTTTTCATGGTATAGATATGAGAGGGATATTTTTGGTAATTTTAAATGTGAGGGGTATTTTCGTAATTTTTACACTCGGTTAGTGGGTCATTTTGAGAACAGAAGTGAGTTGGTATTGATTTTACGATATCATAGCATAAATTGTATTCTAATTGTCACGACCCGAACCCACGGGTAGGCCCGAGAGCTAGATCCATGACCGGCCGCTGGACTCCAACTAAGGGCTTTGCCAGGCCTTACTCGCTAAAACCAATATAAGCTACCTCGGAAATTAAAACTTTTACAAAGCTTAATTACATTTTCATATTTTCATTTGAATACAACACTTATGCTACAACTCTTCATAACTCTGATTTGTCAACAACTAAACTAAATCAACCATCTAGATGTTAGCAACTCATTCAATGCAGTCTTTGTAGTTCCATGCCAAATTATCCCTTACTACGCTCCTCACTATCACCTTACTTTCAACCTGAAACGATAAGTAAGGGATGAGCTTCCACATGCTCAGTAAGTAACTAATGATTCAACTAGGTGGACCATAGCATGCAGAAAATAGCTCACTTTATATTATAGCCACATTAAGAAATCTAAAATCATAAAGTTGGTAGTTATCGGGTAAAACAAAATAGAGTACATGAAACGAAAACTTGAAGTATAAAATCATTAGCATAAAACTTCATGACAACCAGTACAATCCCAACATTAGCTTAAACGATATGTTGTGGTCAGCGTATATGCCCCCTGACTAGGGCCAGAAATCCCTCCTCCATCCGGGATAAATAATTCTGTGGACGCAAGGGCGAACCACGAGCAACAATACTGTGCATCAACTTACAAGTCCCGTTGACCAGGGCTCGAAATTCAACTTTCCCACATTGGATATGGTACACAACAATCGAATAAACAAAATCACTTTTGGTTCTTTATAAACACAACCACTCATCAATTGATGGTAAAACCATCCTCATGCCCCCTTTCGAAAGTTTTCAAGTTGTTCTATATTCACAATAACGTCAAATTCCAAAACATTCACTTGTACCAAACATTTCAATTCTAAGGTCCATTTCAATTTCTAAACAAAATATCATTGCATGCTGGTCCAGTTTTTCACGAGAAATAAACTACTAAAGCTTTTTAGCAATTCAAGCGAGAACAACTAAACATAGTTATAACAGTCAATCCTAAACTTCACTTTTCAACAGTAGATAAACACATACATTCAATATAAAAACACTAGTTGAATCAAAGGGGCACTTATTTGATGCTATGCATTTCCCACATCAAAGTCTCTGGAGCGACAATCCAGCTGCTACATCTGGCTAAAAGACGATCAAGGCCATTCCTTTCGTCTCCATAACCCCAACTTCATTATAACCCGAAGGGCATTGCTGATGAGGATGCAAAATTCTTGTTGGGTATTTTCTCAAATAACTCAGACACCGCATCTAACCGTCCATTACACAACCCGTCCAAAATCGTGCCAAGTTCACCATGTCATTATCGGGCATTTCATCATTGTCGCTGAGCTTCTCTCAATTCACTTGATTTTAATAATCTACCAAGCAACCTTGCGATAAGTAGTACCCGGTTAATCTCTATAGAGTTCACGCTAACCATTCTCTTTTTATATATTTTCATAACCTATGTACTTCTCTATCCAAAATGCACACGCATGCATAAGGTACACCTACACCATGTATACAACACACATTATTTACACACCCAAATACAAATTATACGCACTACCGTACCAAATCACACTGTTATATACACACATTACCACAGCTGCCCCTAACCACAACTGTTAACTATAACAATATTGAACTCATACCGTCGAACATCCATTCATAATCAATACCACCAAAACTAAATGCACCGGTTGCTAGCTTCCACAACCAACCTACCACTACATGTGTCATCTTTAACAACCTCACGACTAGTCTCACACCATCATTGTTAACGCTCTACACCTAAAAAAAACAAACTCCATATCACGCCCCCACATTATGCACACAACATGTTGCACACTGTTACACACATAATGCCCACCGGCTGCTCAACACACTAACACTTGTCCACTGCATACGCTCATAGAACTTACCACCGCATAACACCCACAGTACACACACACATATACATCCATCATGCACACACGTCATTCATGTACACGTCCAACAACAATTACACCTACACACCTGCCCAAATTCACACATCGTGCCCCCATCATTGCACACAAATAAACTAACTACAGTCACCGTAAGCACTGCATTAGACCACCACTGCTCACAGAACCAAAATCACAACACCCCCAGTCTTTACTTCACAAACAATTCCATAAAATCAATTCTACGCATAGTCATGGATCCTAGCGGTGACGACAATCAAACAGTCATTATGGTTGAACTGAGGATGTCTGTTTGATGGTGGCAGTGCTTGGGTGGCAGGGTGGCTCAGTTGAGGACTCATGATGGTGGCTTGTAGCGATTGGTCACCATTGGTTGTGGCCATTAGGCGATGGTATTCTAATAGTGGCCGTCTTTTGATGTCGATCGGAGTTACGGTTGACCGGTGATGGCTACCGTGCTGTTCCATCAGGGTGCGCCACAGTGGTGGTGATTTCAGGTGGTTTGCTTCAGCGGATTCAAGAATAGGGCAAGGACAGTAAGAGGCGATGACGGGTAGTATTGTTTGCGGTGTCCGGTGCCGTTGGCTGCTTACAGGGGCGTTGGGCCGTGGAGGTATGATTTATTAGACATGTCGACGATGGAGGTTAATGGCACAGGGGTCATGGCGGTGAAGGCTCAAAAAAAAATAGAGATGGTTGGCCGGAGGCAACGATTGCATGACAACTTGGTTATTTCGGTTCAATTGAATACCACCGCAGCAGGGGGAAGGCTGGTTGAGCTTTAGTAATAAAGGGAACCATGCTACCAGCGGTTGTCCAATGCAATCGTCCTTCTAGCGGCGGTGGAGGATGCCGATTTGCCATATCCCGATCTTCTCTCTCTGCTCTCTCTCTCTCTCTCTCTCTCTCTGTTTGACTTTTTTTTGGGTCTAGCTTATTTATGAATATATTTTCATTAATTGCCTCAAAACTCATCTCCTTTTTATTCCCAAATCACTCTCTATCATTTCAAACTCTCTCACCCTTTTCTCCATAAATCTCTTTGTGTCATTTTAAAATAAAACAAGATTTCTAGACATTTACATGATATAACCCTAATTTAATTACAACTTCTGGAGAGTCATGGGCTAAGTTTCCTTTTATTTCTCTATCACACCCACTTCTTATATGTAGCTAATGGTATTATAAATTGTCGTTGATAATAATACTCAAGTCAATCGTCGCTAAAACCTCAAAAGAACATCACTCCTATAAATTGTCGCTAAAGTAATAATAACCGGGTAAACCTAGGTTCGAGGCATTACACTAATAATTGGATTTTGCCGTTTAAGTTAACGTAGAAGATTTTTTTTAGGATAGCCGCCGAGCCTGTACGTTTACCATATTTGTTTTTCTTTATTTTTTTGTTGCAATGATGATAAAAAAAAGATAATTTTTTGTGTACTTTTACCATTTTTAATTTTCGCTTTGGGTAAAATTTCTCAAATAGTGACAAAAAACTGAAAATACCTCCGAGGTATTTTCAGCTTTTTTACCCAAACTCAATGTAAGAAAAAGTAGCAGAATTGGTGAAAAGGATAAAAGTACAGGAGGTATTTTCTAACTGAATATAAAAATTTTGAAAATGAAAATATAAAATGAAAATAAAAAATGAATATAATAAACATACAGACCCTAATTTTAAAATCAGGTTAGGATTTTTATCTGAATCCCGAAGTGAAGATTTCTATGTGCACCTCAAATTCATTAAACTGTGTTTGTATTTGTTCTCTCGATTTGTTCATGGCTATTCTTGAACTCTAAGTTGTGAATTTTTATCAGCATTTTTATTTGCCATTAAAACCCTACTTTGATCATCTGTTATTATTGATGCTCATCTTTAATGACTCTCTAATTTGAAGTTTATACTGCCCTAAATTGCATAAATATGAAACTGGTCAAAGCTGATAAAATGGGTAGATTATGTGTTGTGGTAGGCGAGGGCATTGGCAGGGAAGATTTTGAGTACTCTTTTGTGCTCGAGAATCACGAATAGTAAGTCTTTGTGCACTTGTAAATAGAGAGTGAGTTGTGCTATGTAGATATATGTTATTTGTTACGAAACTAATGTGAAAATGTGGTGTGTATGTGTATTGTCTATGCACAATGGCTAAACCAAAAGTATTCCAATACATTACAACTAAAAGACCCCTATCTGGGTGAGATATTCGAGTCACAATTACATGGTCTACATTACGGGGTGAGATATTTGAGTCACAATTACAAGGTTTACATTACTATGCATAATCTATCTCAAAAGGTCCATCGATGCCATATCATTCGTTGTCACTTTCTTCACTTGTGGCAAAGGTAAGGCATAAAGAAAATGGGTGAGCTTGAATAGTCCAGTGAGGAAGCAAAATGATAAGTTATCGAGTAACATAAGCCGAGACAAATGACGATATTAAATGGAAAAGAGCAACTAAATCTCATTATCAAATATGGAGGCAACAAGGTTAAGCATGTAATCCCATTACACATGGTTAATATATGTCGAGAATGCTACAAACATACAAAGACTATGTTGGTCATAAGACCCAAACATTGAACCAAATGTACAAACATCAAACATGTGCTACCGGTAGCATGCTAGGAGTCTATTGCTCCCCAACATCTCAAACATATGTCCAAAGGACCCTCATAATCTGAGAGTTATTCCACATAGTCATTGTCAATCTTAGATTGACGGCCACAAATATACAAATACAAAGGTGTACTCATCAGGGCACGAATGAGGGTGTACAATGTTATGAACAAAAGCAAAAGTTAAGCAAACCAAAAGTGAACCGATAAAGATGAACAGAATTGAACAAAGCATAAGCTTTTGAATTTTGAATGTACCTTCCCACAGCAAAAAGCGATAAAATCCCTTACCTATATCAAGCTTTTGGACAAGAAAACCTTAAGCCACAACCTTAATACCAAAGGAGCTTCCCAAGCCTTCTAATTCTCTCTCTTCATCGAAAATGGGATGAAACAGAGAACAAAAGGGCTGGAAGGAGAAATAAAAGAACTATTTATAAGTAAAAGTTTCACTATTCATTCAAAGCAAAAGAAGTTTCACTCGACCGAAAACTTCAGCTGTAAAATGCCTCTCCAAAAATCTGGATTTCTCATTCGACCAAAATCATTTTCATTCGACTGAAAACTTCAGTTCTTGTTCTTCATCAAATCAACGCAAAAATTCACTTAAAGCAAAATGGTTTCATTCGACCAATAACTATGCCTTCGACTGAAAACCATTTTCCTTCTACAGAAAACTATTCTCCATTCGACTGAAAACTTCAGTCGCTTCATAATGTCTCTGCCTCTTCCATTTGATTTGAATGGATCCAAGATTCATTCGACCGAAGCCCTCAGAAACGTTTTCCACCCTTTTTCTTAATTATTTTTGAAAAGAATACAAACTTATTTATTTTCTAGGAAAAAAAATTCATCGTAAGAAAAGAAAAGAAAAATTTTGGGGTATTACACTTCCCCCCCTTAATAGAATTCTGTCTGCGGAATTAAGACATACCTTAAACATCAAAAAGCTGAGGGTGCTTTTCGCACATTGCATCCTCGAGTTCTCAATTGGCTTCTTCCACCAAATGGTTACGCCAAAGTACCTTAACTAGCTTAATAGTTTTTATACGCAACATCTGGTCCTTGCGGTCCAAAATTTCCACTTAGCGTTCCTCGTACAGGTTTAAAATGATTGACATGTGAAGGATCTGTCATGTATTTCCTTAAGACTAATACATGAAACACATTATGTATTTGCGACAAACTGGGAGGTAAGGCAACTTGATAAATCGGTCCAATTTTCGGCAAGATTTTGAATGACCCAATGAATCTAGGGCTATGCTTGCCCTTCTTCCCAAAACACATTACTCCTTTCCAAGGAGATACTTTGAGAAATACATGATCTCTTACTTCGAACTCTAACTCACGTCTTTTATTATTGGCATAACTCTTTTGACGACTTCGAGCAACTAGCAAATTTTCCTTAATTAAATAAATTTTCTCCGATGTAGCCTGTACTATCTCCAGCCCCAAGGCACCCAAAAGTTTCTCCTCTCTAACCTCAAACCAACAAATTGGTGTCCAACATCTTCGACCATACAAGGCTTCAAACGGGGCCATACCAATACTAGCCTGAAAGCTATTGTTGTATGCAAACTCGACAAGCGGCAATTGATCACCCCTACTATTCTTGATGTTTAACGAGCATGCCCTAAGCATATCTTCTAAAATCTGAATCGTTCTCTTTGACTTTCCCTCACTTTGAGGATGATAAGCCGTACTAAGATCAAGTTGAGTACCCAAGCGTTTGCGAACTACCCCAAAACTTCAACGTAAAACGTGCATCTCTATCCGAAACGATTGAAACAGATACACCATGGAGTGGAACAATTTCCTGAATGTAAAGTTTGGCCAACCTCTCCAAGTTATACGTAACCTTGACCGGGATAAAATGTGCTAACTTAGTTAAACGGTCAATTATTACCCAAATCGAATCATGACCTTGCCTTGTCCTAGGCATTTCAGACACAAAGTCCATAGCAATATGTTCCGACTTCCACTGAGGGATGGTAAGAGGTTGCAAAGGTCCAGTAGGCCGTTGGTGTTTTGCCTTAACTTGTTGAAAAATAAGACATCAAGCGACAAAATCCGCTATCTCCCTTTTCATATCGTTCCACCAAAATACGTCCCGTAGATCTCGATATATCTTAGTACTATCTGGATGAATTGTGAAGCTAGAACCATGACCATCTGGCAATATTTCTTCCTTTAACCCTTCATCAGAAGGAACGCACAATCTATTTCCAAAACGTAATGTCCCCTCGACATCAATTCTAAATTCTGGCTGTTGACCCTCTCCAACTTATTCTCTGATCTTAACTAGTTTTGAATTCAAAATCTGAGCTTGCTTAATTCTTTTGATCACGGTAGGTCGCGCTATTAAATTACCAAAATAGTTTCCCGTTCCAAAAACCAACACATCCATACCCAAGCTTTCAAGATCTGTAAGAATTTTCTTACGTGAAGTTAAAAGAGCTGCACACGTACCTGTGTTCTTTCGACTGAGAGCATCGTCGACCACATTGGCTTTTTTTGGATGATACAAAATCTTGCAACCATAGTCCTTAAGCAATTCTAACCATCAACATTGTCACATGTTCAATTTTTTCTGCGTGAATAAAAATTTAAGACTATTATGATCCGTGTATATCTCACATGTTTCATTGTAGAGATAGTGCCTCCAAATTTTCAAAGCAAATAGCACAACAGCCAATGCCAAGTCATGTGTTGGGTAGTTCACTTTATACATTTTGAGTTGTTGCGAGCCATAAGCAATAACTCTCCCATGCTGCATCAATACACATCCCAAACATTTCCGTGAAGTATCTTTATAAACCATAAATCCTCCAGTCCCCGAAGGCAAGGAAAGAACTGGAGCTTAAACTAGTCTTTTCTTTTACTCTAGAAAACTGTGATCACACTCCTCTGACCACTCGAACCTAACCTTTTTCAGGGTCAACCGAGTCAATGGAATAATGAGTTTTGAAAACTCCTCAATAAACCTGCGATAATAGCCAGCCAAACCAAGGAAACTACAAACTTATCCAACTGTTTTTGGTCTTTCCCAGTTCCACACTGCCACTACCTTAGATGGATCTATTGAGTTCCCATCTTTAGATATCACATGCCCTAAAAGCACAACCTTCTCAAGCCAAAACTCACATTTAGCAAACTTGGCATAAAGCTTCTCTTCCCTCAAAATCTGTAACACCATACGAAAATGTTCTTCATGTTCTTCCTTGCTTTTGGAGTAAACCAAAATGTCATCAATGAAGACTATGATGAGTTGGTCCAAGTATCACTTGAATACCTGGTCATTAAATCTATAAACACTGCGTGTGCATTCGTCAACCCAAATGGCATTATTACAAACTCATAGTGTCCGTACCTCGTGCAGAAAGTAGTCTTGGATATATCTTTCCTCTTAATCTTCAATTGGTGGTAACCCGATCTCAAATCAATCTTGAAAACAGCTCCCTAAAGTTGGTCAAACAAATTGTCAATCCGTGGCAAATGATACTTATTAAGAACTGTGATACAGTTCAACTCTCTATAGTCAATACACAATCTCATCGTTCCGTCCTTTTTCTTTACAAATAAAATGGGAGAACCCTAAGGATAGACGCTTGGGCGAATGAAGCCTTTCTCAAGTAGTTCTTGGAGTTGCACTTTAAGTTCTTTGAGCTCGGCCGGGGCCATACGATAGGGAGCTTTAGAAATTAGAGTAGCTCCAAGCATAAGATCTATAACAAACTTGATTTCATGATCTGGAGGAAGACCATGGAATTCATCCGGAAACACATCCAAAAATTTGCTGATGACAGGAATAGAAGATAACTTCTGAACAACTATATTAGTATCACTACAAGAAAATAAAGCTTTTAGCGACGGAAAAATCCGTCGCTAAAACTACGGATTTACCGTCGCTAAATGTCCCTCGTATAATTAAAAGCCCGTTACTAAAAGTGTGACGATGGAATTTTCAAATCCATCATCTAATATTGTACTTTTGCGATTGATTTATTTATTAATTCGCGACAGAATATCCGTCGCTAATTATATTTTACGTATTTTAATTTATTTTCTATTTTGTGAAATTAGCGAGGGTATAAATATTTTAGGGACGGAACATTTCGACGCTAAATAAGATTTTTAGTGATGGAATACTCAATCGCTAAAAAGCTTATAGTAAGAACACTTTTAGCGACGGAATTAATCCATCGCCAAAAGTCAATTTAAATTTTTTTTCTATTACCAGACCTGTAATAAAAAATTCAATTCTCAACAATAATGCACAATAATCAATACACAAAGAAATATATATAATCAATCATAAAAATGTTTATTAAAAATAAATCATGATGTACAAGCCGGGAACCGGATACAGCCGGTTAGGGGAGGGAGAAGAGTATAAGCTGGGGGGGGGGACAAGCTGGGACCGGGCACGAGAAGGGGCTCATCAGGGGTTGCCGTGTCCTAAATCTGGATCCTGCTGGCCGGTGGCCGGCTTGGCATGTCCAGCAGCGGTACCATGCTGATCCTGCTCCTTGATCATCCTCAATACTACAGTAGCAATGCGCTGGATTTCCTCCTCGGCCAACAGACGCAGAGGAACTGGTGTCTGTGGAGGGGCAACGGGGGATGGGGACGATCCTATCACGGCACGTGCAGTTGTGCTAGGTAGGCCGCGTATGCGGCCTTTCAGCCGATTGACAACCTTCAGTACATCTAGCCATTGCTTCAACGCCCCAGTACTCGCACTCGTACTAGTGGACGCCTTTGGCTGTCCGGAAGCCTGCGCGGAGCCCCTAAGCTGTTCATACGAGGCCTGTAAGAACAGTGAGTCAAAGATATGTTAGTGCATTAGTTAACGCAACAAACATTGAATAGAAAGACAAAAAATTAACTTAAACAAATTGACTTACATTGATAAGCCAGGCAATATCCGAAACATAGTCGCCTGCCTGGTGCGCCTCCTTCTTATCCTTCTTTTGCACGTGTGTCTGATTATATTTCAGAGCTATGACCTCATCCTCCTCCAGATCTGGGTTCTGGACAACATTCATGTGTCAGATGATGTCGTGTGCCACCGAACCCCTCGTGTGCGTCGGGTCTCTGTTATGTCTGCTCTCGGCCCTGCTTTTACTCTTGGCATCCCAGCCTGGATCTGCAACCCACAGATCTATCATATGCTCCATACGGTCAGAGATATCCAATGTGGGGGATATGTCCTCATCTCCGTCATCGGGGCACCCTCGGGCAGCATCTTCTTCGCCCGGTCCTGTGCGTCGTGGAGCCATTAGCGGTAATTCTTGCCGATGTAAACAAAGAAGGCCTGCCGCCCCAGAGCCTGCTGATCAGGCGAGTCAAATGTGAGCCCCTCCTGCAAGACATTCAATAACACAAATTAATTTAAATACTAAATTTTAATTAAACAAATACTATCGCAGAAAAAAATACTTCAATGTACCAGCCACTCCTCCCATAGGGACTCCCTCGCATCGGTATCCCAGTCCTTCTAGTACAGGCGTGGCTCGAAGAATCAGCCCCTGACAAAAACACCGATCTTCGTCCTTGCCTGATTCTCTAGGATCCTGCCAAATAAGTAAATAAATAAATTAATACAGTTCAAATATAAATTAACACCCCAAAAATTTAAATATAACGCATGATGTAATTTTTTAATTACTGGCCCTCCTGGGTGAGCGTAACTCTCTGTTTATGCTGGGGGTCAATGCGTACCCCACGTGTCGGGCCACAGCCTTGTCGAGATCCTACAAAATACAGACATTAATACAGTTCAAATATACTTTAGATAAGGTAAGCAAAAATTGACTAAACACAGTTATTAACTATACCTGAGGTAGAACCCATACAAGAAGGAGAATCAACGCGCGTGTGGGATGAATTTGCATCGGGCTAGGGCGACGGCTAGGGCTGGAGCTGGGGCCCTGCCTGCTGTACGCGACCACTCTATGCCTCGTCATCAGTGGGCGATGACAACGAGGTGGGACCCACCGGGGAGGAAGCAGCTCGGTGTCCACCCCGGCCACGAATAGCCCGTATCTTATCCATATCTGACTTCGTATAGATCAATTCTCAAATGCAATAAAAATTAATAAAAATTACACATTCAATCCAATTGGGTCCCATCCTTTTTCGTCAACAATCTCAATATCTCAAATGCTCAATGCACAGTCAACAACCTAAAATCATCAATCAAAAATCTCAAATGCTTAATGTGCAACTAACAACCTAAAATCATAATTAACAACCTGAATCATCAATCAATAATCATAATTCTCAAATGCACAATTAAGAACCTAAAATTATTAAACAAATAATCAATGTTAAAATAGGAAAAAATTGTTCAAAATGCACATATTCGATGCGCTTGAATTATTTTAGCTTTTGGTAAATGTTTATTTCACTGCAGCTATTTTTGGAAATTTGGAATGAGCATTGCAGTTGTCAAAGTACAATTTTCTTTATTGTGCATAGGTGCTTGAGTAATTGTGCTAGTCTATCACAATGCGAATTGCTTTACTGATGTCAAAGACATTATGCTCTGCGTGAAGGGTGTATCTTACTGCATCTTGACTTGCTTTCTAGAATTTTCACAATTAGATATCTCAAATTGTTGTGTTTTTGCCAAAATCTTATCTCATAATACACTTTAAACAATTGGTTGTTATTAACAGTTCAAATTTAATTCTAGAGTTATGGTTTATCAATTGAATGTATTACATGCTTAAAACTCATTTCTGGTTAACATCATGTGGCCTGTGCAGTGGGCAACAGTTCTATTGGAACTAGATTGATTCTGAATAGGTTAAGTTGATAGAAAATCACAAGAGATTGAGATTTTCTATTTCCAAGTCTGTATAGTTCATCTCAGTTAGTGGCAAAGCACCAATGGTTTGTATCCATTATATTTCTGAGATGTCATTGGTTGGTTTTATTCCCCCCTATTGTTGAACTGTAAAAGTTAGGGCATCTAGGTTTCAAGACTAAGCCATTTGCGTACAAACCTACATTGAGTCATTGCCATTAAAGTGAAATTAAGTTTATATTCGTATTGTTTGCTAAGTCAGACTTCTTGTGTTGAGCAGACTAAACCAAAAATATAGACAATGGAAGATTCACAATCATCCCCAACTAAGCCAAGAGGGAACCAACCATTATAAATATGCTGATTATCGAAGACTCGCAATACACTTAGCATTTCAGAACCAAGTTATAATTGAGGAGAAGTAACTCTCGCCCAGAAGGTGTTCGCCTAAAAAGACCTCTCATGCCAAATACCACAAAATGTCCTATTCAGTCACTTCAATATGCTTCTGCAACTTCACACACTCCTCTAACACCCTCACACAAACTTGTATACACACCTAAAAAAAAACACACGCACACAGCTGCCTCTTGGCAGCTACACACACATATGGGCACACAAACACACACCATGCACAGACCTCTCACACACATACACACATAGCTGCGCAGGCTTAACTCACACACGCAACACACAAAATCACGCGCGCGCGCGCACTTACACACACCCGAGGACACAGGCTGCCGTTGTAGCCTCTCTCCCTCCACCCCATGTATCCTCACAGTCTGCCTACTCCTTTTACCCACTGCACACACTCAACACTTTACACTGCACCAGCTACATATATAAGTACACAACACACTATACGCACACACTGCACTCAGAAAATGCACTTGCAGTCACGACTGCCATCACTGTGACTCCAAAACCACCTCTCACGCACAGCCCAAAACACACCAATCTGCAGCCCCTCTCTCTGTCTCTCTCTCTCGGCAAGGCAGTATCAAATCAACACCTCAATTATTTTAATTTTTTCTAATATTCAACCATAGTTTTCGAGATAACCAGTCCAAACACCACATAATTAAACAAAGTAGCATGATCTAATCCCAAAAATTACAACAGTGGGTGCTAAATCTTGACATATGTACCATGCCAAACCAAAGAAAGTGGACAGTGGGTGACTTACCTTCTAAGTGCGGTTGACGAGTAGTGGTTGTCGGTGGCAGTGGATGGCGGCGGTGTTGGTGGCGAGGCGCTAGTGGAGGGAGGCGCTGGTGCGGCGACAATGGAGGTATATATTGGTCTATCAGCATCGGGGGGAGGATGTGGTGTCGCCGGAGGTGGGGCACCGCGGAGGTGAGAACGGCAGTGAACCGTGGAGGTGAAAGTCACTGGTAAATTTTTTTTCCAGATTTTTGAAGAGAGAAACGGGGAAAGAGAAAAAAAAGATCTGGTTGTTTTAAATGATGGCTTTTAGCAACAGAATTATCCTGTCGCTAAAAGTCTGTCAGTGAAAGTCGTACTTTTACCAACAGAATTATTAGTGACGAGGTCATTCCGTCGCTTACAATTTTTTATTAAACCCTCCAAAAAATAAAAAAACTAAAAGCTTTTAGCGACGGAAATTCAGTCGCTAAAAGATTGCAGGAAAAAGCCTTTCGCAAAAAACCTTTTTGACTGATTATTCCATCGCTAATAATATTTAACGACTGAATTTTGCCGACAGTTATTTCGGTCGGTAAATGCCCCTTTAGCAATAGAATCCAGTCCGTCGCTAAAATTCTGTCGCAAAATACCTCTTTTCTTGTAGTGTATCCATAATGTGAGCTAAATATCCTTGACACCCCTTCCAAAGCAAACGTCTAGCCCGCAGGGCAAATATAAGGCAAGCCGAAGTAATGGAAGTGAACCCTTAAACTTGAACTTGGATTGACCGGGAATCCAGAAATGCACTTCTTTTGTATAGCAATCCAACGAGGCATGATTAGAAGACATCCAGTCCATATCGAGAATGATGTCAAAATCCCGAATATCCATGGCTATAAGGTTAGCGGGTAACACTCTACCTTCAATGTGTAGTAAACAAGGCTTGTACACTATATATACTATTAAAGATTTCCCCACCGGGGTATCAATCATCAAATCAAACTTTAAAAGTCGTGGGTCAGAACCCAACTCACACGCAAGAGAAAGAGTTATAAACGAATGCGTGGATCCAGGGTCGAATAATGCATGAAATGAATGAGAACCGATCTGAACTGTACCTGCCACTACGTTGTTAGAAGTTGTGGCATCCTTGGCAGTCAAAGCATGAGCACAACCTTGTACCTTGGGCCTCTGATCCCCTGTTGATGGCTTGGCTCCACCCTGAGCATGAATGTTGGGAGTCTTCTCCCCCGATCTGTCTTTCTTCGGATACGGGCATTCCATAACATAATTCCCCACCTTTCCACAATTGAAGCAAGAATTCGTCAAACGATGGCAGGGCTTATCCCCATGATTTTTGCCGCAAGTATCGCAAACTTTCGTACCCTCTTGAGTCAATTTCATGCCTTCTTGTAAAGTTGCTTTCATATTGTTTTGACCACCACTCTTGTTCTTGTTCGAAGCTTCACGCGGCTTCTTTTGTGCCTCTGTTCCTCTTGCTCTTTTAAAAACTCCCTGTAGTCCATCTCTAGAATTTTGGCCCGTTCAACCACCTTGACATAAGTCGGAAGCTTCAGAGCCAACAATTTATTCTTGATGTCGCGCTTCAATCCCTTCTCAAATCTTCTTGCCTTACGATTCTCTGTGTCAACCAAATACGGGGCATGCCTTGATAATGTGGTGAACTTCACCTCATATTGTGCTACTGTCATGTCATTCTGCACTAGCTTTAAGAATTTCTCTTCCTTCTGATCTATTATATTTTGAGGAAAGTTTTTCTTGAAGAAAATACCTTTAAACCGTTCCCAAGTCATGGGATGAGTAGATTCTCTGTGTGCGTTTGACCATCTTCCACTAATGGTCATCTTCATCCTCTAACATGAAAACTGCATATGCCACCTTTTGTTCATCACTGCTATCCCAAAAGGTCGAACACTTTCTCATTTTGATTTATTCACACTTCAGCTTTTTTCGGATCGGGTTCCCCGCTAAAAGTGGGGACCAACTTCTTAAATTTCTCCACGTCCCCGATTTTAACACCACTGTTCTGATTTTGGTGTAGTGGTCTGTCGTTGCCTCCTTCAATAAGGTTTGCCAAATTTTGAAATCCCTGTACAATGGCCTCAGCAACTCCATTCATTGGTGGATCGTGAAGATTGTTGGCATTATGGTTAGAGCGTCTAGGAGACATGGTATTCCTAACACATCAAACAAAACTGTATAACCCTACAAATGCACAAGGATACACCCTAAATATGGGAGACCAATCTAATCATACAATTATTTCATAAGGCTTTAAACATGGGCTCACTCGAGTCTACAGAATCACAAACCTAGGCTTTGATAACAACCCTATCACGCCCCCAAAGCGGGAGACCGCGACTGCAAAATAAACCTCATGATATACCGGTATGGTTCTAAGGATAATGGTATAAACAGAGCCACTAAACGCCTCTAAGACAAAATATCTTCATTTTATAACAAAAGTCTATCACCATCCATTCCCATAATATTTCATTACAAAAATAATTGTCTATGCGCAGCGGCTAAGCCAAAAGTATTCCAACACATTATAACCAAAAGACCCCTATCCCGGTGAGATATTCGAGTTACAATTACAAGGTCTACATTACTATGAAGAATTTATCTCAAAAGGTCCATCGATGACATATCATTCATTGTCACTTCCTTCACTTGTGGCAAAGGCAAGGTAGAAAGAAGAGGGGTGAGCTCGAATAGCCCAATAAGGTAGCAAAATGATAAGTTATTGAGTAACATAAGCCGAGACAAATGACGATATTAATGGAAAAGAGCAACTAAATCTCATTATCAAATATAAAGGCAACAAAGTTAAGCATGTAATCCCATAACACATGGTTAATATATGTCGGGAATGCTACAAACATACGAAGACTATGTTGGTCATAAGACCCAAACGTCGAACCAAATATACAAACATCAAACGTGTGCTACTGGTAGCATGCTAGGAGTCTATTACTCGCTAACATCTCAAACATATGTCCAAAGGACCCTCTCAATCTGAGAGTTGTTCCACATAGTCATTGTTGTTCCCAACCTATTCTGGTGGCACTCAAAGGTCCACTTAGAGTCCCATTGTGCATGACACATCCGCACAAGCACAGTATTCAACGCTTTGAACTGGACAGAGTGCGCGTGCCCAAGTCACTTGCATTCTTTGCCTCACACGCCTCATGCGCGACTCAGTCACCAATGATTTCAAACTACCGTGACTCACAGTACCACGTTCGTCACGCCGTGACCACCTAAGCACCTTTTCACCAAAAACATCGACTATTGGAGCAACCGATGCGACGGGGTCAAGGGCATAGGCCTTGGCCAAACCCATGGGGTCGGCCTCGGCCTCCATCAAGGCCATGGGGTCGGCCTCGGCCTCCATGGGGTGTTGGCCTTGGCCTTTCCCCCCAGTTGTTCACTCTTCGTGCAAAGTCCCTTTCGCGCTTTGATCGCTTCATACACTTCGTACCCGGCTTTGGCACCTTGTTCGTCACACGGGTACATTTCATGTCAACACGCTCGTCGCAATGTAACTTTCGGATTTTTCATTGCCCATCAAAACACCTTCCGTCTGCACGCCCAAATTTCACCCAAAAGGGGAGTGGCCTTGGCCTCCCTTCATGGGAGTTGGCCATTGGCCTTGGCCACCCACTAGGGTAGGCCTCGGCCTTCCCAAGTGGTCGGCCTTGGCCACCCACTAGGGTAGGCCTCAGCCTCACCAAGGGGTCAGCCTCGGCCTCCCCAGGGGTGGTGGCCTTGGCCTTCCCCCAATCCTTGGCCTATGGCCTCCCCTCCCACGCGCATTTGTTTTCTCAAGTCTTTGCACCTCTACGAAGTTTACGGACGTTCGTACATCAACCTCACGACTTTCGTCGTGCACCAAACTTGCGACGTTCGTCGTGCATCGACCTCGCGACGTCCATCGTCAGTGAACTCGGCGACGTCCGTCGTCCGTGAACCTGGGGACGTCCGTCGTCCATCAACCTGGCGACGTCTGTCGTGCACCAACCTTGTGAAGTCCGTCCTCTACCAACCTCGCGACGTCCGTCGTGCATCAACCTCGCGACGTCTGTCGTCCGTGAACCTCGCGACGTCTGTCGTTCCTCAACCTCACGAGGTCCGTCGTGCACCAACCTCGCGACGTCCGTCGTGCACCAACCTCGCGACGTCCGTCTTCCATCAACCTCGCGATGTTCGCCGTCTGCGACCGCGCACTGCTCCCGCGATGTCCGTCGCCCAAAGTCGCGCACTACCACTGAATGACCCGTCACTGACGACCGCGTACCATCACTTCCAACTTTGTCATTACTACATGTTGCATTCATCATCTTGTTATGACATGTACACTCAGCTCAAATCCCATCTTCGGGACACCCAACGCGTGCCCGTGCTCCGTCTTAGCGACATTCGTCACCGTGCCCGTGCGCCATTTCATGATACGTGCCCCCGGCACCAACTATAGCTCTGTGACGTTCGTTGCCGTGCCCGTGCGCCATCTTCATGATACGTGCCCCCGGCACCAAGTATAGCTCCGCGACATTCGTCGCCGTTCCCGTGCGCCATCTTCATGATACGTGCCCCCGGCACCAAGTATAGCTCCGCGACGTTCGTCGCCGCTTCCGTGTGCCATTCTCATCATGCTTGCCCCTGGCACCAACTATAGCTTCGCGACCTTCGCCGCCGCGCCCGTGCGCCATTCTCATAATGCGTGCCCCCGGCACCTAGTATTGCTCCGCGACGTCCGTCGCAGCGCCCATGCACCATTCACAACATGCCTGCCCCGGCACCAACTATAGCTCCGCGACGTTCGTCGCCGCGCCCATGTGCCACAATCATGATACAGGCCTTCGGGCATCACACTTATTCACCACACCATGCGCCCCCACCATGGACGTGGAACATATTTTGACCCACTCTCCGAAGTGTGCAGCAACACAGGGGGGCTCCGTTCGTAGTGCTCTGGCACGAGGACCCCTTGCAACGGGATGGGCTCACAACCTTGAAGCCATCACCGACACAATCAACTACGGGATGGGCTGACAACCTTGAAGCCATCGCCAGCACAATCAACTATGGGATGGTCTCAAAACCTTGAAGCCATAGCCGGCACAATCAACTACGGGATGGGCTCACAACCTTGAAGCCATCGCCGGCACAATCAACTACGGGATGGGCTCACAACCTTAAAGCCATCACCGGCACAATCAACTACGGGATGGGCTCACAACCTTAAAGCCATCAACGTCACAGTCACGGGGGGCTCTGGTACGAGGACCCCTTTCCCCGGACATTGAGCACTGAGCTGCGAGCATGTCCACTCATGTTACCATTGATCATCGACATCACCAGGGCAATGACCCCCGGGTCACTTGACATGAGCAGGTCCTTGGAGGGCGTGGCACCTAGTTTGCCTAACAGTTGGCTACAGGGGCAGCCCTCACCACTGTCAGGTTCTCCACGCGTCTCTTGACGCACCTCGTGGGACTCTGCAAGGGCTTGGATTGGAGGCTAGATCAAGGGGGTTCTCTGGCCGCACCGACTCTGTTGGAGCCAGTCTTTCTGGACAGACAGAGCGACGTTGTGCGGGGCAGGCCGGGTGAATATGCAATTTGACAGTCCGTGGAGCACCGGCAGCTGTGGACCTGTCGGTGATGTGTCCTCCCGGGGAGTGCCACGTGTTGCGTGATGACATCATCATCTCAATCATTATAAATAGAGGTCTTGAGAATTCATTTGACATTTTTTGGACATTTTCCAAACACTTTCACTTTCTCACTCTAGAATCCTGGAGAGAGAAACATACAGGACCCTGACTTCGGACCTAAGCATCAGACTGTGACTGCCATCGTATATTCATCCTGTGCCATCGCACTCGCAGCACTGCCACCCTCAAGCTCTGTCTGAGAAGCCCTTGGTCTCTGCCCTTGCTCTGCCCTTGCTGTGTCTCACATCAACATACTTGTCATCTGAGTCAGATTGCATTCCTTGTGGCACCTCCACGTCGACTGCGAACCCACATTCCTTGGCATCATTTTGGCTACTCCGCTGGGGAGTTGAGCATCGCAGTGCAGTTCGTCCCGTGCCCGACACATCCAAGCAACCATGCCTCAGCAACGCAGGGCCACCAGGACTACCAGTCATAGCCTCAACCCAACCATCCAAGAGGCCGTCATCTTCCAGACTTAGAAAATTTTCAAGCCATGGGGCTCTTGCACAGGCCAACTGACACTATTTTTGATGCCATCAGCAACTACCTTGGGGGCTTCACCCCTTCCCAACCCTTTCAGCCTCACATCCCATACCAATTTGGTGCGTGGTGCGCGGGGTGGCTCGACCACGTTACTAAGTCTCAACTCTGTCAGTTGACACCCCCAGGTCTCGCGACCGCCTCTGCCAGGATGCATGCAACACGCCTCACCAACCCTTCCCTACCTCCGTCCCTCAGTCGGTCATCGATGCCAGCCCATCACCTTGAGTCCACCATCCTGCTCATCTCAACCTCGCGTGCTTGCGGTCGCATGACCACCCTTTATCAAAAAAAAAAAAAAATTCTTGAGACTTAGAAAAATTTTCATTTTTTTCGCAACCGGTCATCGATGATCACCCTCAGTGGTTTCCCTCGCCATCCTTGACTCAGCCCAACACTTAAATTTTCATTTTTTATTTCGCAATCGGTCATCGATGATCACCCTAAGTGGTTTCCCTCGCCATCCTTGACTCAGCCCAACACTTAGAATTTTTTTTCGCAACCGGTCATCGATGATCACCCTTAGTGGTTTCCCTCGCCATCCTTGACTCAGCCCAACACTTAGATTTTTTTTCATTTTTTTCGCAACCGGTCATCGATGATCACCCTCAGCAATCTCCCTCGGTACCCTTGTCTGAGCTCAACACTTAGAAAACATTTTTGTTACAAATTTTTTTTTCACGCCCCTTCTCTTTAGGCTCCGTCCAACACTCTTGAAATTTTTTTTTCTCAACACCTAGACAATTTTCTCACCCCCTTTGCACTCCTCCCTCTCACCATGCTTGCTCGTAGTTGGGCACTACCCTCTCACCCTCGTTCTACACTTAGAAAATTTTTCAAAATTTTCATCTCCCCCATCTACTCCCAACATACATGCACTCATCACTCTCCCTCTAACATTTTTTTCTCTCCTCCATCACCACTCTTGTCCGAGCCCCACTCTCCACTTTTCAACACTAAGAAAAAATTTTCACAAAATTTTACATACCCCCACCATCTCACTCCTCTCATTCTTATCTTATTCATTATAAGATTTTCATTGGGGGCTCCTTCTTTAGGGTTGTCAAAAAAAATTTAATTAATTATTTAATTATATAATTTTGAAATTCAAATTTCATTTCAGATCTGGGCAGAGCCCGCCACGCGCGACCCGCCCACTTGCCCGACCCGCGCTCCCATTCTCTCTCTCAGCCCCTCGCCTAACTCCCCAACCGAACCCAACCCACCCAAAACCGACCCGCTCCCTCAAAACCCTAAGCTAACCCTATTTTTTTTATCTCCTTCTCCTTCTTCTTCATGCGTCGTCGCAGCCCCCATTGGCGCCGCCACTGCCTCCTTCTCCTTCTCCCTCGGCCTCGCCCTCCACGGCCAGTCTCCTTCACCGTTGGCGACCATGCCCCCATCCCACCGGCGGCATCGGCCTCTCCCCCTTCCTCTTCCTTCCCTCCTCTCTCCCTGCCAAGCACGCCGCCGCCACTGCTGCGCCCCCTTTTCCCTTCCTCTTTCCCCTTCTTCCCCCACCCCGTCGGCCTCAGCCCACAACTCCCCTCGGCCTCGGCCTTCCCCCCTCCCCCGCCCTCTCTTCCCTTCCCCCTCTCCTTCTGCCCTTCTCCTTCGCCCATCACCCCGCCCACGCCTTGGTCGGCCTCGGCCAAGGGGCCTTGGTCGGCCTTGGCCCCTCATCCCCATAGCCTCTCCCCTTTACTCCATGCCACCTTTTTTTGGCTTTCCCCAAGCCATGGTCGCCACTTTCACCCATCTTCAACCTTCATCTTCTTTCCTTCACCCGCGGCCAACACTTCAAAATTTTTTTTTGGCAACATTGACCGCCGTGCATCACCCGTCGCCCGGGCACCGACTCCGCGACGCCCGTCGCCCGGACTTCATCTCTGCGACGCTAGTCGCCCGGACATCATCTCTGAGACGCTCATCGCCCGGACATCATCTCCGAGACCCCCATCGCTCGAAACTCACTGCGCTACCCCTGTCGCCCGGACGTCACTCCGCAACCCCCGTCGCCCGGAACTCACTCACGACCCCCGTCGCCCAGACGTCACTCCCCAACCCCCATGGCCCGGACATCACACTCTGCCCCGGACACCATACTTATTCCGCCGCGCCCATGCGCCGAGCCACTAACACAGTCGCGCCCCCAGGCTCCCTTTCACATTACAGTGCCCTTGGCACCATACACACTCCGTCGCACCCATACGTCGCGCCACTGACACAGTCGCGCTCCTTGGCTCTCTATCACACTACCATGCTCCTTGCATCGGTCCATCCTTTCACCACACCATGCGCACCTTGCCTTGGTCGTGGAACATGCTTCAACCCACTCTCTGGAGTGTGCAACATCATGCGGGGATAGGCGACTCCTCTAGGACACTATCTCTGCCAGGGAGCTCTTCAACTCCCCTTCCGCCAGGTAGACAGCTCCTCCGGGATGCTACCTCGGCCAGTCGGGTAGACGGCTCCTCCGGCAGTCGGGTAGACGGCTCCTCCGGGATGCTACCTTGATGCGCTCCGAGTGCTCTGGCACAAAGACTCACCGCGGGGATAGGTAACTCCTCGGGGACACTATCTCCGCCAGGGAGCTCTTCAATTCCCCTTTCGCCAGGTAGACAGCTCCTCCGGGATGCTACCTTGGTAGGTTAGGTAGACGGCTCCTCCGGGATGCTACCTCGGCCTACGGAATAGGTGACTCCTCCGGGACACTATCTCCGTCAGGGATCTCTTCAACTCCCCTTCCGCCAGGTAGACGGCTCCTCCGGAATGCTACCTTGGCCTACGGAATAGGTGACTCCTCCGGGACACTATCTCCATCAGGGAACTCTTCAACTCCCCTTCTGCCAGGTAGACGGCTCCTCTGGGATGCTACCTGGCCTGTCAGGTAGACAGCTCCTCCGTGATCCCACCTTGACGTGCTCTGAGTGCTCCGGCACAAGGACTCACCTGCGAGATAGGCGACTCCTCCAGGACAATATCTCCACCAGGGTGTCTTCGTGACTGGCCTACGTGCTTTGGCACTGGGGGCTCGCGTTGGCACCCCTATGGACTATGACCCCCGGGTCACCCTGAGACGGGGGCAGGTCTTTGGAGGGCATCGCGCCTAGTATGCCTGGCACTTGGGACTCTACAAGGGCTTGGATTGGAGGCTAGATCAAGGGGGTTGTCATCCGTCACCCGGACGCCGTTTACATGTTCGCGCCCCTGCATCCTATCATCGTGCCTTTGTCTCAACCCCTAAGCATTCCAAGCTTTTGTAGGTGGTGCACGAGGTGGCTCGAGCCACCTACTCTTCATCATCATCATGCTTTGACGACCTCAACAACTCGCCAGCCAAACAACATTAAAATCTTGCTAAGTGTTTATGCATGCGGTGCTCGCTTGGGTTGCCCTCCCCGCACACCCACGTAGGGGGCTTATGTTCCCAACCTATTCTGGTCGCACTCAAAGGTCCACTTGGAGTCCCATTGTGCATGACACGTCCGCACAAGCACAGTATTCAACGCTTTGAACAGGACAAAGTGCGCGCGCTCAAGTCACTTGCATTCTTTGCCTCACACGCCTCACGCGCGACTCAGTCACCAATGATTTCACGCTACCATGACTCACAGTACCACGTTCGTCGCGTCGCGATGACCTACGCACCTTTTCACCAAAAACATCGACCGTTGGCGCAACCGGTGCAACGAGGTCAAGGGCATAGGCCTTGGCAAAACCCATGGGGTCTGCCTCGGCCTCCCCCAAGGCGGGGGGTCGGTCTCGGCCTCCATGGGGTGTTGGCCTTGGCCTTTCCCCCTGATTATTCACTCTTCACGCAAAGTCCCTTTCGCGCTTTGATCGCTTCATACACTTCGTACCTGGCTTTGGAGCTTGTTCGTCACACGGGTACGTTTCATGTCGACATGCTCGTCGCAATGTAACTTTTGGATTTGTCATTGCCCATTAAAATACCTTCCATCGGCACGCCCGAATTTCACCCATAGGGGGAGTGGCCTTGGCCTCCCTTCATGGGAGTTGGCTATTGGCCTTGGCCACCCCCAATGGGTCGGCCTTGGCCTTCCCAAGGGGTCAGCCTCAGCCTCAACAAGGGGTCAGCCTCGGCCTCCCCAGGCGTGGTGGCCTTAGCCTTCCTCCAATCCTTGGCCTATGGCCTCCCCTCCCTCACGCACTTGTTTTCTCAAGTCTTTGCACCTCTGCGAAGTTTACGGACTTTCGTACATCAACCAGGCAACGTCCGTCGTGCATCAACCTTGCGACGTCCATCATGCATCAACCTCACGACGTCCGTCATCCGTGAACCTCGCGACATCCATCATCCACCAACCTCGCGACAACCGTCGTGCACCAACCTGGCGACGTCTGTCGTGCACCAACCTGGCGACGTCTGTCGTGCAGCAACCTCGCGACGTCCGTCCTCCACCAACCTCGCGACGTCCATCATCCCGTCGTATAGCAACCTCGAGATGTCCGTTGTGCACCAACCTCTCGACGTCCGTCGTGCACCAACCTCGCGACGTCCGTCGTGCACCAACCTCACGACGTCCGTCGTCCACCAACCTCGCGACGTACGTCGTGCATCAACCTCACAGCGTTCGCGACATCCGTCGTCCACCAACCTCGCGACGTACGTCGTGCATCAACCTCACAGCGTCCGTCGTGCCTCAACCTCGCGACGTCCGTCGTCCATGAACCTCACGATGTCTGTCGTCCCTCAACCTCTAGAGGTCCGTCATGCACCAACCTCGCAAAGTCCGTTGTGCACCAACCTCGCGACGTCCGTCATGCATCAACCTCGCAATGTCCGCCATACATCAACCTCGCGACGTTCGCCGTCCCTGACCGCGCACCGCTCCAGCGATGTCCGTCACCCAAAATCGAGCACTACCATCGAATGACCCGTCATTAACGACCGCGTACCATCACTTCCAACTTTGTCATTACTACATGTTGCATTCATCATCTTGTTATGGCAGGTACACTCAGCTCAAATCCCATCTTCGGAACACCCGACGTGTGCCCGTGCTCCGTCTCCGCAACGTTCGTCGCTGCGCCCGTGCGCCGTCTTCATGATACGTGCCCCCGGCACCAACTGTAGCTCCGCGACGTTCGTCGCCGAGCCCGTGCGCCAAGTTCATGACACGTGCCCCCGGCACCAAGTATAGCTCCGCGACGTTTGTCGCCGCGCCCGTGCACCATTCTCATCATGCATGCCCCCGGTACCAACTATAGCTTCGCGACCTTTGTCGTCGCTCCCGTGTGCCATTCTCATCATGCGTGCCCCCGACACCATATATTGCTCCGCAACGTTCATCACAGCGCCCGTGCGCCATTCTCATCATGGGTGCCCCTGGCACCAACTATAGCTCCACGACGTTCATCGCAGCGCCCGTGCGCCATTCTCATCATGCGTGCCCTCGGCACCATCATGATACAGGCCTTCGGGCATCACACTTATTCACCACACCGTGCACCCCCGTTTTGGATGTGGAACATGTTTTGACCCACTCTCCGGAGTGTGCAGCATCACGGGGGGCTCCGTTCGTAGTGCTCTGGCATGAGGACCCCTCGCAACGGGATGATCGCCGGCACAATCAACTACGGGATGGGCTCACAACCTTGAAGCCATCGCCGGCACAATGAACTACGGGATGGGCTCAAACCTTGAAGCCATCGTCAGCACAATGAACTACCGATGGGCTCACAACCCTAAAGCCATCATTGTCACAGTCACGGGGGGCTCCGGTACGAGGACCCTTTGCCCCAGACATTGAGCACTGAGCTGCGAGCATGTCCACTCTTGTTACCATTGATCGTCGACATCACCAGGGCAATGACCCCCGGGTCACTCCGGGACGGTAGCAGGTCCTTGGAGGGCATGACACCTAATCTGCCTGACAGTTGGCTACAGGGGCAGCCCTCACCACTGTCAGGTTCTCCGCGCGTCTCTTGACGCACCTCATTTGACTCTGTAAGGGCTTCGATTGGAGGCTAGATCAAGGGGGTTCTCTGGCCGCACTGACGCTATGAGAGCCAGTCTTCCAGACAGACAGAGCGACGCTATGCGGGGCAAGCTGGGTAAATATGCGATTGGACAGTCCGTGGAACACCGGCAGCTGTGGACCCATTGGTGACGTGTCACTCCCGAGGAGTGCCACGTGTCGCGTGATGACATCATCATATCAACCTCTATAAATAGAGGTCTTGAGAATTCATTTGACATTTTTTTGGACATTTTCAGAACACTTTCACTTTCTCATTCTAGAATCCTTGAGAGAGAAACATACAGGACCCTGACTTAGGACCTAAGCATCAGACTGTGATTGTCGTCGTATATTCATCCTGTGCCATCGCCCTCGCAGCACTGCCACCCTTAGACTTTGTCTGGAAAGCCCTTGGTCTCTACCCTTGCTCTGCCCTTGCTGTGTCTCACATCAACATACTTGGCATCTGAGTCGGACTGCATTCCTTGTAGCACCTCCACGTCGACTGCGAACCCATATTCCTTGGCATCAATTGTCAATCTTAGATTGACGGCCACAAATATACAAATGCAAAGGTGTACTCATCGGGACAAGAATGGGGGTGTACAATGTTATGAACGAAAGCAAAAGTTAAGCCAACCAAAAGTGAACCGATAAAGATGAACAAAATTGGACAAAGCATAAGCTTTCGGATTTTTAAAGTACATTCCATAGAAAAAAGCGATAAAATCCCTTAACTCAATCTAGCTTTTGGACAAGAAAACCTTAAGGCACCACCTTAATACCAAAGGAGCTTCCCAAGCCTTCTAACTCTCTCTCTCTCCCTTCGTCGAAAAGGGGATGAAATAGAGAAGAAAAGGGTTTGGAAGGAGAAATAAAAGGACTATTTATAAGGAAGTATTTACTATTCATTCAAAGCAAAAGTAGTTTCATTAGACCAAAAACTTTAGCCACAAAATGCCTCTCCGAAAATATGGATTTCTCATTCGACCCAAAACTTCAGTCCTCATTCTTCCTCAAATCAACACAAAAATTCATTCGAAGCAAAACGGTTTCATTCGACCGAAAACTATTCTTTCAACCGAAAACTATTTTCCTTCAACCAAAAACTATTTTCCATTTCGACTGAAAACTTCAGTCGCTCCAAAATGTCTCTGCGCCTTTCATTTGATTCTAAGGAATCCAACATTAATTTGACCAAAGCCCTCACAAATGTTTTCCACCCTTTTTCTTAATTATTTTCGAAAAGAATTCAAACTTATTTATTTTCAAGGAAAAAAAATTAGCGTAAGAAAAGAAAAATTTTGAGGTATCACATTGAATACCTTCGGAAGAAGGTTAGCGTGTTGGAATATGTGTTGTCGCATTTGCTTCTCAGGGCATGACAAAATTCATAGCGGAAATGGCTTTTAAAATATAATTTGAACTGCTGGAAAATGATGGCCTTTAGCGACACTATTCATCTTTTACCTTAAGAATTCTCATCCCCAACCACTTTTATACACATTTCCTCGAAACAACCATGCACATGCCTTCCCACTCATCCAACCCACTACACCCACACACACCCGTACTTTCCACACATATGCACACACCGGTTAAACATACAATTTAACTCGCGCACACACACTAAAATACTCACACACTTTTCACTGGAACACACACGCACACTCTGCTTTTCACCAACCTACACACATGTCACACACTGTAATATACACACCCCAAAATACACTGATTTACTCAAACATGCAACCATTGATTTACACACCGATGCACGCACATAACACGCAGTCACTCACGCACACACAGTTTCACACACAAACTCTCACGGGCACCCATTAAACTAATCTTATTACACACTATCATCCAACAAGAACAACTCCTACACTTTTGCCAAAGACACATATTGTACACACACAGCTGTACATACAAACCACCTAATACATTCTATTTTATCCACCGCCAACACTGTCGCTAAATGACCAACACTGCACATAGTCACTAAGAACACAACACCCCTTTCTAGCGGCTCCATATGTTTCCCTTATCCCGACACTCAAGGTCAGTGTCTTTATCTCTTATCAAAGTCTAGGCTATAGAATCGTGTTTCCTACCCTTAATCTTCAGAAAGAAAAAAGAAAAAAGTTTTCAATATAATAAAAAAGTTTGAAAAAATAAAAATAAAATAAAATATGATCCTTGCTGTGAATTTTCAGTCATGCTCATATCCTTTCTTTTTCCAGGTCCAGTTTTGCGTCTGAGAGTATTTGACCCTCTCTTCATGTCGATGTACGAGAGTCACATGTAGTCTTTTTTTTAAATCTAATTCGAATTACATTTGGCTTGAGCCCGTTCGGATGAGGGGATGTAGGCACCCTCCGTAGGATGCAGCCATTTCCCAGTCCAAGTCCGTGTCTGAGGATATGTAACCCTTAATTCGTGTCAATATGTGCAGGTCATGTATGGATGCAGTCCCCACGTGTAATATTTTACCTATCCGTAGTCTAAGTCTAAGTCATTGTTAAAGGGTAAAAACCCTCAGTCTAGGTCGATATGTGTAATATCCTAATCGCAATTTAGTCTTATGGTGGATTTTGATGAATATACTTGATGCTCTGGAAATTTGATCACTTAGTGAGACTTCACAGTTTAGTGACGATTTAGTTCTAAAATGGAAAATGTGAATATAGCATTTATAATTGGCAAATGATCTAATTTGAGAGTATAAATCTTAAACACATTCTTTGTTGGTGAGTTAAAGTGAGTTTTAAGTTCACTTTCATGATGGGGGATGAGATCAGACACGATTAAGAGCCACAATCCAGTAACGCAAAGTTGAGGTATGGCTTATTAATGGATTTAATTGTGTTAAATGCATATCACGCATCTTGTGCTTTAAGGTCCTTGGGTGCACGTACTCATAAAGTTGCTTGACATGGTATCAGAGCATTACGATTTTGGGATATTAGAGTTTAAGTAATGATTCCATTGGTTAGGTTATAAAACCCTAAGTAATCTAGCATGAAGTAATATTTAAGTTTGTTTAAGTTACGATTGATTATTGTAACTTAATTTTTGAAACTTATATATCACTAGGAGGAGTTTCTTGGTTTGGGTGAAGCTAGATTAGGTTGGTTTAGAACAATGTTTTCTAGTTGTCAAAGTTGGTTCAGAATGTTAAAACTTTGGAACTTTTGGAAGGTTACGTGAACTCTCGAAGTTCCGCAAGTGTTAAAGTGTAAGTGATGACCTCGTAAGTTAGAGCTTAGTTTTATGGCTTAAATAGGAATTTTGATGTTTAATATTCATCGGTAATGGATTTTGGTGCAGAGGTTAGGCATTGCTTGGATATTGTGTGCTTACTATATACTTGAGTTATAGCAAAAACGTAGTGCCTGGACTTTTTGAGTACAATGAAATTCGAGGTCGAATTTTCTTTAATGGGGAGAGGATGATGAATATACTTGATGCTCTGGAAATTTGATCACTTAGTGAGACTTCACGGTTTAGAGAAGATTTAGTTCTAAAATGGAGAAATGTGAATATAGCATTTATAATTGGCAAAAGATCTAATTTGAGAGTATAAATCTTAAACGCATTCTTTGTTGGTGAGTTAAAGTGAGTTTTAAGTTCAGTGTCATGATGAGGGATGAGATCAGATACGATTAAGAGCCGCAATCTAGTAACGCAAAGTTGAGGTATGGCTTATCAATGGATTTAAGTGTGTTAAAGGAATATCACACATATGTGCTTTAAGGTCCTTGGGTGCACGTACTCATAAAGTTGCTCGAAATTATATCGGAGTTTGATTGTGAACTCTTTAGATAGATTTAGTCATGTAAGCAGTTGAGGTGTTAGGTTGGTTGGTATCTGAGATCAAACATGATTAAGATCAACTATGCAGGGAACACCAAATTTCGAGGACGAAATTTCTTTAAGGAGAAAATAATGTAATACCCCGAACCTAGGTTTACCCGGTTATCATTATTTTAGCAACAGTTTTTAGGAGTGATGTTCTTTCAAGTTTTTAGCGACAAACTCTTGACTAGCGTTAGTATATTTCTTTAATGACTTATAAAGACAATAATTATATGTAATATTTAGCTTCGATTTTCTCAAGTGAATTTCATTGAACCTTTGCGACAATTGTAGAATCTAAGTTATAATATAGGTTAGTAATTATGAATGATATCGATTGAGGTCTTTAGTGGCGTTTAGTGTTTGTTCCCAACCTATTCTGGTCGCACCTAAAGGCTCACTGGGGGTCCCATTTTGCATGACACGTCGGCACAGATATTCAATGCATCAAACCGGTCAAAGTGCGATCGCCCAAGTCACGTGCATTTTTTGCTTCGCACGCTTCATGTGCGACTTAGCCACCAATTATTTCACGTTAACATGACTCATGGTAGCACGTTTGTCACACCAAAATCACCCGAGCACCTTTTCATCAAAAATATCGACCAACGGCGCAACCTGAGCGACAGGATCAAGGGGCAAAGGCTTTGCCCAACCCCATGGGGTCGGCCTAGGCCTCCCCCAAGGCCATGGGTTCGGCCTCGGCCTCTATGGGGGGTAGGCCGTGCCCCCCCCGGTTGTTCACTTTTTTGTGCAAAGTCTTTTTCGCGCTTTGTTCGCTCCGTACGCTTCGCTTGTGACTTTGGCACCTTGTTTGTCACGAGGGTACAACTAACGGCAACATTATTGTCGCAATGCAACTTTCATATTCATCATTGCCCATCAAAACACCTACCGTCGGTGTGCCTAAAGCTCACCTAAAAAGGGAGTGGCCTTGGCCTCCCTTCGTAGGAGATGGCCTTGGCCTTGGCCACCCCCTAGGGTCGGCCTTGGCCTCCCCAGAGGGTCGGCCTAGTGCCTTCCCAAGGGGGTTGTCCTTGGCCTTCCCCCAATGGTTGGCCTTTGGCCTCCCCTTCAGCGTGCACTTGTTTTCTCGAGTCTTTGTACCTTCGTGGCCCGTCTCCCGCACGTCACTCCACGCCCCTGTCGCCCGGACATCACTCCGCCACCCCCGTCGCCCGGACGTCATTCCCATCACCCGAACGTCACTTCGCAACCTCTGTAGCCCGAACATCACTCCACGACCCCCGTCGCCCAGACATCACTCCCGTCGCTCGGACGTCACTCTACGACCCCTGTCACCGGCGTACGAGCGTCGCACTCCAACATTCCGCCGAGCCATGAGCCACTGATACTGTCGCGCCCCCGGCTTCTTATCACATTACTGTGCCCCCAGCACCTCACTCACTCTGCCACGCCATGCGCCGCAACATGCACCGTACCACTGATACCTTCGCGCCCCTAGCTCCTTGTCACATTACCGTGCCCCTATTACCTTACTCACTTCGCCGTGCCATGCGCCGTACTGCTGATACATTCATGCCCCCAGGCTCTCTGTCACAATGTCATGCCCTCCGCACCATACGCACTTCATCTCGCCCATGCGCCACAATCATGTTACATGCATCCAGGTACCACTATCATTCACCACACCATGCGCCCCCGCCATGCACGTGGAACATTCTCTGACCCACTCTCTGGAGTGTGCAGTCTTTTGGGGGGGCTCTGTTCGTAGTGATCCAGCACGAGGACCCCTCGTAGTGGGATGGGCTAGTTATCACAAAGCCATTGTCGTCTTCATTCCGGGGGGCTCCGTTTATAATGCTTCGACACGAGGACCCCTCACAGTGAGATGGGCTCGTTACAACAAAGCCATCGCCGTCTTTAATCTAGGGGGCTCCGGTCGTAGTGCTCCGGCACAAGGACCCCTCGCAGTGGGATGGGCCCGTTACCAGAAAGCCATCGTCTTCTTCATCTGGGGGGCTCCGCTCGTAGTGCTATGGCACGAGGACCCCTTGAAGCGGGATGGGCTTGTTACAATAAAGCCATCACCATCTTCATTCTGGGGGGCTCCGCTCGTAGTGCTGCGACACGAGGACCCCTCATAGCGAGATTGGCTTGTTACCACAAAGCCATCGTCGTCTTCATTTTGGGGGGCTCCGTTTGTAGTGCTCTGGAACAAGGACCCTTCACAGCAGGATGGGCTCATTACCACAAAGCCATCGCTGTCTTCATTCAGGGGGGCTCCGCTCGTAGTGCTCCGGCACGAGGACCCCTCATAGCGGGATGGGCTTGTTACCATAAAGCCATCGTCGTCTTCATTCCGGGGGGATCCGTTTGTAGTGCTCTGGCACGAGGACCCCTCATAGCGGGATGGGCTCATTACCACAAAGCCATCGCCGTCTTCATTTCGGGGGGCTCCGTTCGTAGTGCTCTAGCATGAGGACCTCTCACAGTGAGATGGGCTCGTTATCACAAAGCCATCACCGTCTTCATTCTGGGGGGCCTCCGCTTATAGTGCTCAGGCACGAGGACCCCTCACAGTGGGATGGGCTGGTTACCACAAAGCCATCGTCATTGTAATTCTAGGGGCCTTCACTCGTAGTGCTTCGGGACGAGGACCCCTCATAGCGGGATGGGCTCGTTACGACAAAGCCATAACCGTCTTTATTTTGGGGGGATCCGTTCGTAGTGCTCCGGCAGGAGGACCCCTCGTAGCGGGATGGGCTCGTTACCACAAAGTCATCGCCGTCTTACTTTCGGGGGGCTTCGTTCGTAGTGCTCCGGTAAGAGGACCCCTCGTAACGGGATGGGCTCGTTACCGCAAAGCCATCGCCATCTTCATTCCACGGGCCTGTACTAGTAGTGCTCCGGCACAAGGACTCCTCATAGCGGGATGTGATCGTTACCATAATGCCATGACCGTCTTCATTCTGGGGGGCTCCGCTCGTAATATTTCTGTACGAGGACCCCTCACACCGAGATGGGTTCGTTACCACAAAGCCATCACCATCTTTATTTTGGGGGGCTCCACTTGTAGTGCTCTGGCACGAGGACCCCTTGCAGCGGGATGGGCTCGATTCCACAAATCCATCACTGTCTTCATTCTAGGGGGCTCCACTTATATTATTTCAACATGAGGACCCCTCGTAGCGGGATATGCTCATTACCATAAAGCTAACTCAGTCTTTATTTCGGAGGGCTTCACTCGTAGTGCTCTGGTACGAGGACCCCTTACAGCGGGATAGGCTCGTTAGCATATAGCTATAGCCATCTTCATTTTGGGGGGCTCCGTTCATAGTGCTCTGGCATGAGGACCCTTCGCAGCGGGATAGGCGACTCCTCCGGGACACTATCTCTGTCAGGGTGTTTTTGTGACTGGCCTACGTGCTCCGACTCTAGGGGCTTGTGTTGGCACCCCGATGGACTATGAGCCCCGGGTCACTCCGAGACGGGAGCAGGTCTTCAAAGGGCATCGCGCCTAGTCTGCTTGGCAGTTTGTGTCGGGTCTTCCTCACCGCTGCCGGGCCTATTGAACATTGCAAGGGCTTGGACTGGTGGCTAGATCAAGAGGATTCTCTTGCGACACTAACGCTGTGGGAGCCAGTCTTTTCAGACAGACAGAGGCACGTTGTGAGGAGCAGGCCAGGTGAATATGCAATCCGGCAGTCTGTGGAGCGCCGACACCTGTGGACCCCCCAGTGATGTTTCACTCTCGGGGAGCGCCATGTGTCAATTATGACATTATCATTTCTACCTCTAGAAATAGAGGTCTTGAGAATTAATTTAGAAGGCTTGGAAATTTTCTGACAGTTGGACATTCTCAAACTTCTCACTTTCTCACTCTAGAATCCTAGAGAGAAACATACTGGACCTTGACTCTGGACCTAAGCATCGGATTGTGACTGTCATCGTGTATTCACCCTGCTCTATTGTCCTCCCAGCACTGCCACCCTCAGGCTCTGTTTGGGAAGCCCTTGGTCTCTTTCCTAGCTCTGCCCTTGCTGTGTCTCACATCTACATACTTGGCATCTGACTCGGACTGCATTCCTTGTGGCACCTCCACGTCGACTGCGAACCCACTTTCCTTGGCATCAGTGTTAATGACATTTTTTTAGAAACCATTAGCGACAATATCTATATTTTGCAGCGTTATTTTATTTGAACAATCTTTAGTGACAATTTAGTGGAACGGGGGATATAACACCCTGTTAAATTATGCTAGCATCCTAAATTACTGCGAACAATGATTTCAAAAAAAAATTAAAATTAAAATAAATTGAATGATTAATGAGAGAGTAGGGGGTTTGTAGTAATTATCTGAGCTAGGGTAACTATATGTACCTATATATTTATGGGTTTGCAACTCCAGCCGACCCTAATAACTCCCCCATAAGATTTTGGCAAATGACAATAGGGAAGAAGGCTTGAAACGGAGGCAGAGAGGGACGAACCCGAGACTTTCCGGCAAGATTTTTTCGGTAAGCCTACTTAGATATGCTTGATGTATTGCTATATATATATATATATATATATATATATAGGTAAGGATATCACTATGGGAAGGCTACGAAGGGATGTATTTGGGTGTAGTGCGATTTGGGCTACGAGTGTTGTGCATGCGTGAGTACGTAAACTATTGGCAGGAATTAGTGTATGTTGTGTGTTGTTTGTGCGTAGCGGGTACTGGGTGATTACATGGGCTGCAGAGGGAAGAGAAGTTGTGTTGCCGACGAAATTCGGGTGGCTTAGAAGGGAAGAAAAAGTCCCACTGCCGTGAGGCAGTGGGCATGAACCATGAGCATGTATTGTAATTAAGTGAGCAGTGAAATGGACTAGAGAAATGGTATGAAGTGTGTATTTATGTGGGTATTGGTGAGTTGAAGAAAATAAATAAATAAATAAATAAAAGAACAAGAAGGAGATGGAGACTTACGAATGGATTTGGGAAGCTATTGCCATGAGCAATAGCTTTGAAAAACCTGCTTGAGGCTAAAGACAATTAATGGGTATATTGTGTTGAAGCAGATTGAGTGATATGCAAGTGGGTGTGTGGGTATATTGTGAGTGAGTGTGTGGTTGTCTATACAAGTGAGTGTTAAGTGCAAAGGAGTGTTAGAGGGCAAGTGGGTTTGAAAGGGTGCACTGTATGCGTGAGAGAATGGAGAGGGGGAAGATCATGTGAGAAAAAAATGGGATTGTTATATTTACATATGAGAAAGAAATGGGATTGATATATATACATGTGTGGGTGTGGTGCTTAGATTCATAGGTGAAACTACGTGAAATTGCATATGGGTGTGAGTTTCGCGTGTGAAGTTATTGCAGGTGAAACACTGCTGGTTTGGGATGAAGAAGAAGATAGTGACAGAGACAGGAAAAACTTTAGCTTAAATTTGAACTTAAAAGTGTCGCTAAAGGGGACTTTTCTTTTTAGCAGTTTCTTTCCAAAATTTTAAGATATATTTAGGAATTTATTTGGATAAAACTTAAAAGAGTAAATCATATTATTTTTACAAGATCTACACAAAGGAAAAGTTTTATATTTTTCTGAGCTTGGAAAGCATGCTAACTAATTTGGTCCGAACGAGGGATTTCAGTGTATTTTAGAATAGTAAATTAAGTTATTAAATCCTAAAACTTCTACAATGATCTTATATAGCTAAGATGAGGTACTTTATATAGTTTTGAAAGTTTTTAAGGTCGTTTGTAAATTATTTTAGTGTTGTTGGTGGAGTAGCGCTAGATCGGAAATCACGTAACGAATAACTATTACAACAGTTTACTAAACTATTTTTTAAGGCCATTTCTGAATAAATTTAGGTAAAGTTCAAAACAAAACTTCCCTTATTTTTGGGAAACCTACGACAAGGGATTTTTTGGGCATGGGAAGTGCCTCAAACAATTTTATTTTTAAAGCAGGTTTTTGAATTATTTAACATAGTAAACAAAATTATTTTTAGCCTAGAATTTTACAATGATCTAAAATTACTGCAATTCTTGGGTGTCTGAAATTTCGTGGCATTCTGATGCCGTTTGATATATTTTTGGAACATGAGTATTAACGCTCAATTTAACGAACAGTTTAGCGTTCTGAGCGGAAAATTCCCGGAACAACCGTTCTTGTTCGAAAAACCCATCAATGGTTTAAAAAGACTCTTTTAGGTTATATCTAGGTGGATAATGGTACGTTAGGCATCGGGGACAAATATCAAGGGGCGGTTGAAAAAATTTTACTCACTTAAAAGAAACCTAATACCTAAACGTGCTCGAGCGACAATGATTGACATCCGTGTGATTTGATATTTAGGTTTCGGTAGGCAAGAGATAGGAACCGCTATTGATCAAGCTCAGGAACCAGTTACCAAGAAAAGTAAGTATCTCTGCCATGTTTCTCCGTATACTTATTTGCAAAACCTATATACGTACATATGACTTGATCAAATTAAAGTTTAAAGTTTTGTTATGCTTATGTTTTATTTCTAAAGTATTTGATGAGAAATTTAGTTTAAATGAATGCCAAAGAATGTTATGTGAATCATAGAATTTTACTGAGTACATGTTGAATGAGCAAATGAAACTCGACTTGGTTGCTGTGCCCTATATCCAACGGGGGAATGTTGGATTTCGGGCCCTGGTCAACGGGGCTTGTACGTTGATGCACAGTACTGTTGCTAGTGGTTCTCCCTTGCGTCTACATAATTTTATCCCGGGTGTAGGAGGGATTTTGGACCCTAGTCAGGGGGGCTCATATGCTGACTCTAGCATATTTAAGAAAAGATATATCTGTGTTTGATGCAAATGGAATTATTGATGTTTGTACTTTGATTTGAAAACCCTTTTTGAATCTTCATATATATATATATATATATGTGTGTGTGTGTGTGTGTGTGTGTGTGTGTGTGTGTGTGTATTTGAAAAGTGTTTAAAGGATGACAATATCAAATTACTGATTTGTTATAAGATAATCCATGGCATATTTTGGAACTTCAAACTTATTTTAGGAACATGGTTGGTGTACTTGTTGGGCTTTCGTTCATTTCTTATTTTTCAGGTGATGACTTAAGGGAAGTGGAGCCGTATGAGCAACATGGGGAAGAAGTGCCCGAAGATAATTATTAGAATGATGAGCGTTTACCGTTTGAGAATTTTACTTATGTGTTAGTTAACGTTATGCTTGAACTAATGTAAGGAGCTTAGGTCTCCTCGAGTTTCCTTCATTCTTTAAAGACATGTAATGAGGGCTTTTATTTGGATTATTGAAATTTATAATTTAGAATTAAATTGAGTCACAGGATTGTAGTAAGGCCTGGCAGGGTCCTGGTAGGTGTTCGAATGGGCTTGCGGCCGGTCACGTGCCTGACTTGTGGGCTCACATATGGGTTCGGGTCGTGACAATATGAGGGTGGCATGCCTTTTTGTCCTAGTTTTATTCTCAGTCCAGTTTTGGTTCAGTTGGCGTATCAATTTTGACAAAAGAAAGAGTTATGAGCAAACACAGGGTGGATAGAAGATAGATAGACATACATTTTTCTAGGATAGATCTACAAGGGCTGACAATTGTTAGCAATTTTTATTGCCAGCATGGCAGGGTGCCCAAGGCCAGAGGATGAGGCAGAATCAGGGATTCAGGTCTGCTTTGACTCAGGGATTTAGACCTGGGCAAAGTTATGGGGTTTGACCACGAAGAGTATGGGATTTGGAGAAGTACAAGACACATGCGCTAGACCAGCTCAGAGTACTACATTTGGACCATTGTAGAACTTCGGAGTTTGACTTGTATAGACTACTAGTTAGGGTGACGAGTTAGCTTTTCTGGCCATCCATGCGTCATGTGTGGGATAATTCATGGTGGTAAGTGATGCTATAGATTTACCGAAGGATGTTCTAGGTGTGGCAGTGTTGAGTATTAGGTTCGAGACTGTCCATTTGTTAGAGATCAGTCAACTTTTCGTCCCGCAGCTACAACTAGTGCATCAACAAGCAGTGTTCTTTGCTAGGGAGGAGGACAGAATCAGCAGGGCCAGGGTAGCATCCCAAAATTTTGGAACATTAGACACTCGCTCGATCATTCACTATAAGACAATAATACCCTCAACCTCAACCAAATAATACCACAAACTATCAGAATAACTAAAACATCAATTGATGCATTACTCTTAGTGTACAATCATAATTGATAAACTAAATTTAAATCTAAATAATGAGCTGAGAAGTTCACCCACGTAGGGGTTCTAATGATCAATACTAACTTAAATCAATTTTCCTTGCTCGGTTCTAGTCCATACATAGACAACCTAATACTGGTTGTCACATGTGGAAAGGAAGTCAAACGAGAGTGAGCTTTTTGAGAGCCCAATAAGGTTCATCAAGGATTTAAAAACAAAACGATTCGAATGACTTTACATTTAAGTCAAATAACAACTTTGAAAGGATTTTTTAATGAAACCACAACATTCACTACAAGAAAAAGGATTTTTACTGATGGAAGCAAATCCATCGCTAAAAGGCAGATTTACCGACAGATAATCTTGCCAGTAAAACTCCGTCATTACAAACTTTTACCAATGGGTATGCCGTCGGTAAAGATTTTTATCGATAGACTTTTACCAACAGTTTTGTAGCGATGGATTTGCCATCGCTAAAAGGTTTTTAAACATTTCCTATTTTGTGCCACTTTTTTTTTAAATTTTGTAGAAACTTTTTAGCGACGAAAACATTGAGTCACTAGAACTCCCAAAGGTCGCCATTCGCGATGGAATATTCCGTCACTCAAAGTCTTAACTTAAGCAATGGACTTTTAGCGATGGTGTATATCTGTCGCTAAAAGTTTTGTTATAAAAACCCCTCATTTCTCTCTCCCTATATTTCTCTCTCTTTTTGGTTCTCACTCACCCTCGATTTCTTCCCCCAACGAACACCCCCCACCCCCACAATAGCCCCCCACAACGCCGTGCAAAGCTACAACTCCTGTGGGCCTCTATTGTCGCGCCACAACCACTGACGAACCAATGTCGCCGCCAGTATGTCCATTTTACCCTAATTGTGGTTTAATGGACGTGTTTAACTCTGTGTGTGTGTTTTGGATGTGGCAGTTAGAAAAAAATTTAGTGAATTCGATTTAGTTTTTGTTACATGTTAAATTTTGTTATTTTATCAGTAAAATTGTTGAAGTAGTTGTAATTGTTATAATGTACATTGTATTGGCAATAAGAAAAAATTAAACCTGATTCATCCTAATTAAACTTAATTAACCCTGATTAACCGTAATTAACCCCGATTAATCGTAAATAACCCTAATTAATCCTTATTAACCTTAATTAATCCCGATTAACCCCTAACACATCCCGGTAACCGTAATTAACCCTGATTCACCCTAACTAAACCTAGTTAACATCGATCAACCCCGATCAACCCTAATTGATCCCGATTAACCGCAATTAACTCCGGTTCACCCTAATTAAACCTATTAACCCTGATTCACCCTAATTAAACCTACTTAACCCTGATTAACTCTAATTAAACATGATTAACCCTAATTAACCTTAATTAACCCTGATTAATCCCACTTAACCCCGATTCACCCTAATTAAATGTAATTAAATATAATTAACCTTGATTAACCATAATTAACCGCGATCAAGCCTAATTAACCCTAACTAAACCCTAATATATTCCTAATTAACCGAAATTATCCTAAATACAATCTAACCCTAACTATATACTTAAACCCTGAACTCAGAGACAATATCAACTCCGCGAATGAACTCAGCGAATTCTAAAGTGACTCAATTCTAATTAACTCTAATTAACACATTAACTCTAATTAACCTTAATTAGCTCTTACTTGAACCCTAGTTAACAATAATTAAGTCTAATTAAACCCAATTAACTCTAATTAACCCTATTAAGATCGAATTAGCCCTCATTAGAATTAAATCTGTTTAGCTTGAATTAGCCCTAATTCAAACTATTTGACCCTAATTGATATTGATTAACTCGAATTTACCGTTAATTTAATCTCTAATTTGTCACACCCCGAATTATTTCGGAGCGTTAAAGCTGAATAAACAGAAATTAGAGAAAACCTTAAAATTATTAGGATTCTTCCAAAAGGGTAAATCAGAGCATGTACTAATAAGTTCCAAAATACATCAATATCTCACATAGTGGCCCAAAGCTTTTTATACAATCCAAGTTCTCCGACATGGGGTTTCAAAAATAAAATCTAAGTAATATCAACTTTCTTAGTCATTACACTCAAAATATCAGTACTAACTCTGATACAAAGGCAACTAACTCTTGGTCACTCAACTAGCCCTTTGATCCAAAGTCCCACTTACTAATCACTTGAAAGGAAAAACAATAAGGGAATGAGCCGAATGCCCAGTAAGGTCGCTCAAAGGACCAATCAAAAGAATGCAAAGATATCTGAGAAACAAAAATTTTAGAGGCACAAAAGTTTCAACGGAACGGACATCAAACCAAATTTCAAATGTGAAATTATATCTGAATACGAAGAGAGACACTAGAGAGTCATTCAGAAAGTGGTCACATACGTCATTACTGATACATGAGACCGGTTCAGAAAGTAAGATCGCGATCTCTAGCTCATCCCGCTGAGCTAGCCCACATTCCAAACTACGTGGGTAAGTCAGAAATAAGTCACATACACTGTGACATGGCTCATAGAGTTACCAAATCAGAAATTCCAAGATAAAGATTATCAAATAGCGGACTTGTCAAACAATAAGCAGAGTTTACAAAATGATGGCAATCATTTATTTGCAAAAACGAGTGATGTCAACATAAGCTCATTTAAGTTCAAACAATCGAACGGAAATTCGAATTCTACAAGTCCTAGTATTGAGAAACATCTCACTGATAAAGAAGCTCAAAGAAAAAGGGAAAGAAGAATAACTTAACCAGGTTCGAAGAAATCCAGATTTCAAAAGAGAACTAAGTACTTACATGAACGATTGGTCCATCACTGACTCGAATTTAAAAAATAAACCCTTGGAATACAAATCTTCAAGCATCACCTTAGAACTCAAGAGCTTCCCAAGCTTTCTCTCTTCTCTCTCACCACCGCAAAGGAAAACCAAGAACAAAAAAGGTAGGAAAGGAAATAAGAAAACTATTTATATGGGACAAAAAAGGAATTTCCTTCAATCGAATCCGGCAGACGTGAAAATGCTTCTTCAAATTATTTTTTTTGACTGAAAACATGTTTTCATTGAAATTAAAACTTTTCACTCAAATGAAAACTTTTTTTTTTCCTTTTTACCGTAATTTTTTTTCATTCGAATGAAAACTTCAGTACTCGCTCTTCATGTTTTTAAAATTTTTTTGGTCGAAGCAAAAATCTTTACATTCAAAGCAAACCCATTTTCATTCGAAACAAAAAAAATTCATTCGACCGGATCTTTCAGTCGCTCCAAAACATCATTACCCTTCCGATTTTGATTTGAATGAAACCATTATTCATTCGACTAAAAATTTCATAAATGTTAACAGCCATTTTCAAAAAGACCACAAATTTATTTACTCAAAATAATAATTTCGTACAAGGAAAAAAAGAAAATTTTTGGGGTATTACATTTTCGCCCTTTAAAAGAATTCCGTCCTCATAATTAAAACGTACTTTAAATGTCAAAAAGCAGAGGGTGATTTTTCGCTCATAACATCCTCTAACTCCCAAGTGGCTTCCTTAATTTCGTGGTTCCGGCATAAAAACTTAACTAAAGGAATGACTTTATTCCTTAGCACTTGATCACGACTGTCAAGAATCTCAACCGGCTGCTCTTCGTAGGAAAGGTCCTTCCAAACAGATAAAGGCTTCACCATACGATGTGCAAAAACATTATGAACACGCAAAAGTTATGGCGGTAACGCCACACTGTAAGCAACCAGACCGATTGTTTATAAAACCTCAAACGACCCGACACACCTAAGGCTAAGCTTGCTCTTTTTACCGAAACACATCACCATTTCCAAGGCGAAACCCTAAAAAACACTTGATCACCCACTTCAAATTTGAGTTCACGATGACGGCGAGACGTGTAACTATGATGTCTTTCTTGTGCCTCTTTGAGACATTCCCGAATCAAATCAACTTTTTGGGTAATCAACTGCACCAATTCTGGTCCCAATAACCATCTCTCTCATACCTCATCCCAACATAGTGGAGTCCTACACCTCCGTCCGTACAATGCCTCAAATGCTGTCATCTTAATACTTGCCTGATAGCTGTTATTATAGGCAAATTCAACTAAAGGTAAATGACTATGCCAATACCACCAAGGTCTAGCGTGCAAGCTCTTTACATATCCTCTAGCGTCTGAATGATACGTTCAGACTGTCCATCAGTCTGTGGGTGATAAGCCGTGCTGAAATAGAGGTCAGTGCCCATAGAATTCTAAAGCTCCTCCAGAATTTCAAAGTGAAATGCGGATCTCGATCTGACACTATAGATAATTGTACAACATGCAACCTCACTATCTCATCAATATATAATCGAACTAATTTAGATAAGGGTGATGTGTTGCTCATATCAGAAAGAAATGTGCAGCCTTAGTCAACCTATCAATAATGACCCAAATAGTGTCAAAACCCTTGGCTGTCCTCAATAAGCCTCCCATAAAATCAGTTGTTACATGCTCCCACTTCCACTGTAGAATCTCAAGTGGTTGGAGCAGTCTGCTAGGCTTGTGATGCTCCATCTTCACTTTCTAACAAACTAAACAATGAGAGACAAATTCTGCTATATCCGACTTCATGCCGCTCCATTAGAAATGCTTATTGAGGTCGTGATACATCTTTGTTCCTCCTGGGTGGATAGAGAAACTAGAACTATAAGCCTCTGACAGTAACTCCCTCCTTAAGGATAAATCAACTGGCACACAAAGTCTCTTACGAAACCAAACCATATCGTGCTCATCAATTATGAACTCATATTTCTTCCCACTGCTAATATTTTCAATGATGTGGGCTATACCCGAATCTCCATCTTGGGATTCCTTAATCATGCTGATTAAGGTAGTCTGTACTTGTAATACTGCCAAGTATTCTCCACCATCTTGCCATCTAATCTCAAGATCTAAGTTCATCATATCCTCCAACAGCTGAGGTTGACAAGTGACCAGTGCTGCTAAGTTTCCACTGCTTTTTTTACTGAATGCGTTTGATATAACATTCGCCTTTCTAGAGTGATAATGGATCGTGCAGTCATAGTCTTTCAAGAGCTCCAATCAACGCCTTTGTCTCATGTTCAGCTTCTTCTGGGTGAAAATATACTTAAGACTTTTATGATCAGTGTATATCTCATAGGTTTCACCATACAAGTAATGCCTTCATATCTTCAAAGAAAAAATGACAGCCGCCAACTCAAGATCAGGGTGGGATAGTTATGTTCATAGAGTTTAAGCTATCTAGAAGCATAAGAAATCACCTTACCATGTTGCATTAAAACACACCCCAAACCTCTCTTTGAGGCGTCACTATAAATTTTTAAAACCTCTAGAACCAGATGGTAAGGTCAATACAGGTGCAGTCACCAACCTCTCCTTCAGTTCTTGGAAGCTAGCCTCACACTAATAAACTGGGTGTTCTTCTTAGTGAACTGAGTTAAAGGCACAGATAGTTTTGAAAAGCCTTATACAAATAGACGGTAGTAGCCTGCCAATCCCAAAAAGCTTTGCACCTCTGTAACAGTGCTAGGTCTCTGTCAGTCAATCACTGCTACAATCTTAGAGGAGTCAATGGTTATTCTATCCTTGGATACCACACGCCCCAGAAATGTAACTTGCTCAAGCCAAAACTCGCACTTCTTAAACTTAGCAAACGATTTATTACCTTTCAAAGTCTGTAAGATAATTCTCTTGTGCTCACTATGCTCCTCCTCTGACTTAGAGTAATGTCATCAATGAAAACAATCACAAACTGATCTAGATACGGTCTAAACACACGATTCATCATGTCCATGAAAGCAGTAGGGGCATTAGTCAACTTGAACGGCATCACTAAAAACTCATAATGACCATAACGAGTCCTAAACGTGGTCTTTGGCACATCCTCTGACCTGACTTTCAGCTGATCGTATCCAGAATGCAAATCTATCTTTGAGAAAAACTTCGCTCCTTGAAGTTGGTCAAACAAATCATCTATGCCCGACAAAGGATATTTATTACGGATGGTGATCTTAGTCACGGTATTCAATACAAAGTCTGAACGTACCATCCTTCTTCTTGATGAATAAGATAGGGGCACCCCAAGGTGACACACTAGGGCGAATGAACCCCTTATCAAGTAGCTCTTAAAGTTGTTCCTTTAACTCCTTCATCTCTGAAGGCGCCATTCGATACGGAGCCTTAAAAATAGGTGTTGCTCCAGGCACTAAATAAATTGTGAATTCAATCTCATGATCAATGGATTTTCCTGACAACTCCTAGGGAAACACCTCAGGGAAGTCATAGACTACCGGTACATCTGATATCTCAAGAGTGTGCAATGTAACCCTCAGAACCCTTACAAAGCATACGGTGAGCCGAAATAGCTAAAATAATAGATAACCCGCTAGGTTTTGAACCCCAAAACTCAAACTCTGACAAGTTAGAAAAATGAAAACGGACCTGCTTATCAAAGTAGTCAACTAAGGCATGGTATGATGCCAACCAATCCATACCCAAAATTACATCAAAGTCACAAATATCAAGAGGAATTAGGTCCCCAGGAAAGCCCCTATCGCATATACGGATCCTACAGTTCCTCAATACTGAATTAACGATCAAAGAATCTCCAACTGGAGTACCAACAGATAACTCATAGTCAAGAGGCTAGGGTTTAACCCCGAGGCGACGTGCAAATGAAAGAGAGACAAAAGAATGTGTGGCACCAAAGTTAAACAATACATGTGCATCAATTGAGTTAATCTGAATCGTACATGCCACCACATCCTTTGAACCCGATGCATCCTTAGATGTCACGTTGAACACCCTACATGTAGCTTTAGGTTTCGATCGGTTCTCTCACTGACTGATTCATATTCTGTCTAGGGCCAAAATCGTACTCTCTGTAATTGAACCTTGTGAGCCAGATTGCCTTGATGCTGCAACAGGACACTCTCTAATATGGTGACCCTTTTGGCCACACCTGAAGCATGCTCCTCTATCCCAATGACAACTCTGACTGCCATGCCGTTTGTTGCACCTCTGACAAATAGGATCTGAACTGTAGATAGAGGCCTTTGAGCAAAGTTTTGGCTAAAGCTCCTACTCAAATTACCCTAAGCTTGACCCTGCCTCTGACCAACAGTAATCGACGAAGATGCCTGTTTTCGCTTCCCATCATTTTGTACTGCATGTGATTGAGATAGTTCTGGGCAATCTCTCTTACCTGCCTTGGCTTCTTTTCTCTCTATGAAATCCCTTCCCTCAGATTTAATAATCTTCACAATGTCCATGCACTGAACATAGGTCTCTATCGGGACTGGAACAATGTGTTGTCTAATGCTCGACTTAAGACCCCAAGTGAACATCTGCACTCTATCCTTTCCATTAACCACCAACTACTTACCATAACTAGATAATCTCATAAACTTTACCTCATACTCGAAGACAAACTCGTTATCCTCTTACCTCAGATTAAGAAAATCATGATACATCTGTTCTTTTACACTCCTAGGGAAGTAGAGGTCAAAGAACAAAACCTTAAACTGATCCCAAGTCATTGCCTTGCATTGTTCTACCGTCTTACTATCTTCAATCATATTACACCACTGGTCTGCCTCCCCATCTATCTTATATACTGTGAGTTCTATCTTTTCTTCGTTAGTGCAACCCATAGGCCTAAACACCTTTTCAAGTCAAGAAATCCATTTTTCTTCCACAATCAGATCGTCGGTACCCCCAAAAGGCTCTACATTCTTCTTATCGAATTGCTCTAATAAACTACAGGTCTGATTCTATCCATGATTTAGATTCTGTTGAGGGTTAGGTTGATTTTGCTGAGCTTGCTAGGCTGCCAGAAGGGTCAGAAGATCTGGCAGATTTTTGTTCCCTGCGACATTTGGATGCTCCACATTCTGATTTCAGGTTCGCCTATTATTACGACTACTTGCCATATCTACAAAAGAAAATTAACGTCAGATGCAGAGTAAGACATTAAGCTTAAACCTCCCCATCCTACCCATCTCATAACTTATCTGATCCTAAGCATGAGTCTACAGAATCTCATACCTAAGCTCTGATACCAATTGTCACGCCCCAAATTATTTTTGGAACGTTAAAACTGAATAAATAGAAATCAGAGAAAACCTTAAAATTATCAGGAGTCTTCCAAAAGGGTAAATTAGAGCATGTACTAATAAATTCCAAAATACATCAATATCTGACATAGTGTCCCGAAGCTTTTTATACAATCCATGTTCTTCGACATCGAGTTTCAAAAATAAAATCTAAGTAATATCAACTGCCTTGGTCATTATACTCAAAATATCAGTACTAACTCTGGTACAAAGGCAGCTAACTCTTGGTCACTCAACTAGCCCTTCGATCCAAAGTCCCACCTACTGATCACCTAAAAGGAAAAACAATAAGGGAATGAGCCAAATGCCCAGTAAGGTCGCTCAAAGGACCAATCAAAAGAATGCAAAGATATCTGAGAGAAAAATTTTTGGAGGCACAAAAGTTTCAACGGAACGAACATCAAACAAAATTTAAAATGTCAAATTATATATGAGTACGAAGATAGACACTAGAGAGTCATTCAGAAATTGATCATATATGTCATTACTGACATATGAGACCGGTTCAGAAAGTAAGATCGCGACCTCTAGCTCATCCCGTAGAGCTACCCCACATTCCAATCTATGTGGGTAAGTTAGAAATAAGTCACATACACTGTGACGTGGCTCATAGAGTTACCAAATAAAAAATTCCAAGATAAAGATTATCAAATAGCGGACTTGTCAAACAATAAGCAGAGTTTACAAATGATGACAATCATTTATTTGCTGAAACGAAGGATGTCAACATAAGCTAATTTAAGTTCAAACAATCCGACGGAAATTCGAATTCTACAAGTCATAGCATTGAGAAACATGTCACTGATAACGAAGCTCAAAGAAAAAGGAGAAGAAGAATAACTTAACCCGGTTCGAAGCAATCCAGATTTCAAAAGAGAACTATGCACTTACATGAACAATCGGTCCATCGCTAACTCGAATTTCAAAAGTAAACCCTTACCTTATTGAAGCTCTTAAGAATATAAATCTTCAATTATCACCTTAGAACTCAAGAGCTTCCCAAGCTTTCCTTCCTCTCTCTCACCACCGCAAGGAAAAAAAGGAAACCAAGAACCAAAAAGGTAGGAAGGAAATAAGTTAACTATTTATATGGGACAAAATTTTGAAGTTTTCATTCGAAGGAAAAAGAATTTCCTTCGACCGAATCCGGCAGACATGAATATGCTTCTTCAAAAAAAAAAATTGACCGAAAACATGTTTTCATTCGAATTAAAACTTTCATTCGAATGAAAACTTTTAATTCAAATGAAAACCTTTTTTCTTCATTCGACCAAAAACTGTTTTCATTCGAATGAAAACTTTAGTACTCGCTCTTCATGATTTTAAAAAATTTTCGTTCGAAGCAAAAATCATTACATTCAAAGCAAACCGTTTTCATTCGAAACAAAAAAATTTCATTCGATTGGATCTTTCGGTCACTCCAAAACATCACTACCCTTCCTATTTTGATTTGAATGAAACCACTATTCATTCAACCGAAAATTTCAGAAATGTTAAAAACCATTTTCAAGAAGACCACAAACTTATTCACTCCAAATAATAATTTTGCACAAGGAAAAAAAGAAAATTTTTGGGGTATTACATAATTTGCCCTAATTACCGTTGATTAACCTAATTAAACCCTGATTGTTCTGATAAATTGTAGACAAACCTTAATTAAACCCAATAAGGATAATTAACTGTGATATGCTCTAATTAGTCTTGATTAGCCCTAAGTAACACGAATTAGCCCTAATTAAATCCTAAATAACACTAATTGAACCTAATTAAACACAATTCACTGTAATTACCCCTCAATAACTTTAATTAGCCCTAATTGCCCCTAATTAACACACTAACTCGGCATGTTCACCTTAATTAGCTTTTAATTGAACCCTACTTAACAATAATTAAGTCTAATTAAACCTAATTAACTCTAATTGACCCTATTTAGCTCTCTCTCTCTCTCTCTCTCTCTTTCGTGTTCATGTACCCTATTTGCGTGATTTTAGGGAGAGAGCATGGAGTTCCTATTATGATTCATCCATCCATCGAGTGAAGTTGAAAGATTCAGAGGTACAAGGACGCTTAATATTAAAGAGCCCAAATGTTTCGCTTTTATACATGACCCAGTACTGTGTATCTAGTTGGAAGTTAGCCTAAAATATCCACAACTCCCTTTTCTTGCCACTGATTTGCAGTTGCTTTTATCTATTTAGGTTTGGTGCAAAATCATTTGGTCATAGTGAACTTGAGCTGAGAAAATCATCATTCATAAATTCTTTAATATCTAACGATCCTCCAAATCAGGATTCTCAAGTAAACCTGGTGCTTTTGGTTGGTAAGTTATGGACTAAAAAAATTTCTCTTAGCTCGTCATGTTCAACCATCTCGTCTAAGATCTTATCTTCTGAGACTTTATAGAACACTTTTGGATATGGTCACTTGCATAGAGAATCAACAAAATAACAATCTCAATCACTGAGGGTCTAACCATGATCTAGAAGGGTAAGGTAAATCAGAAATGTTGAAGAATTTCATGAATATGCATCCACCAGAGTTTGTTGAAGAGGGTGATCTGGACAAAGCTAAAAATTAGATTAGGAACATGGAAAGAAAGTTTAAAAGCATGGGGCTGAATGATGAGATGAAATTATTATTCGTAACTTTTTGACTTGAAAATGATGCTACTTATTGGTGGGAAATGATTAACAGCAAATGGACAGCGGCTCAAACAGTTCGCACTTGGGAATTTTTCAAAACGGAGTTCAATAAAAACTACATTCTTCAAAGTGTTAAACTGAAAAGGGAGGCTGAGTTTTTAAATTTTGAGCAGGGCAATCTAATGGTGCAACAATATACAACCAAGTTCACATCATTAGCTAGGCATGTTTCGTACTTGGTAGAAGGAGAAGATAAGAGGGTTAGAGAGTTTCAAGATGGTTTGAAGCCTAAAATTCAAGAAAAGATCTCAATTCTCAATATTGTGACTATTACAAAATGGTAGACAAAGCTTCACTCATTGAGAATAGTGATGAGAACATAAAAAGAAAAAGGGCACGGTTGAGTGTAACTAGACCAAATTCCTTCGAATTGGAAAGTTAGAAGAAATTTGAACACTAGTGGTAATAAAGTGCAAAGAGTAAGGGCATATAATGATCAAAGAAGCATGCAACAACCTTAGGGCAAGCTTGCAACTCAGCAAATTCAGCAAGGCCAAGGGTACAAATTGAGTTGTTTTTATAGTGGCAAGGTTGGGCATAATTCTGATTCTTGCTGGAGGAAGGAAGGGAAATGTTATGGCTATGGATCCTTGGATCAACATGTGAATTGTCCTAATCCAAGACCAAAACCCATTCAGCAAAGTGGCAAGCAGGGAATGAGTACAGGCCGAGGTACGGGAAGACCAGACTTCAGGGAAGGGCTTTTGCTTTGGGACAAGAGGAGGTAAGAAATTCCTGAAGTGATTGGAGGTACACTTCCTATTTTTCAGCACTTTGCATGAGTTTTGATTGATCCAAGGTCATCACATTCTTATGTAGCCCCACATTTTGTGCATCATTTGGTTAAGAAACCTGAGACTTTACCATATGAACTTATGGTGAATGTACCTACATGAGACTCTTTACTTAGTGACATTATATATAGTTCATGCTCAGTAGTAGTGTGTGGTAAGAGACTTAACGTTGATTTGATACTTTTACCCCGTCAGAATTTGGATGTCATTCTTGGTATAGACTGGTTATCTCAACATCATGCTAATGTAAGTGTGTTACGTTTGAAATGTCAGAACAAGGTGTATTGAAATTTGTTGTGGATAAAGGGTTTTCTTCAACATTTATTATTTCAGCTATTCATGCTCATTAGTTGCCTTCTAAAGGTTGTATAGGGTACCTTTGTTGTGCAATTGATCATAGTAAGAAAGAGCCAAAAATTGAAGACATTCCAGTTGTTTGTGAGTTCGGTGACGTGTTCCCTGATGATATAAAATCTCTACCCCTTGATCGAGAATTTGAATTTACTACCAGGAACAAGTTCGGTTTATAAAGCTCCATATAGAATGGCTCTAATAGAGTTGAAGGTTCAATTGCAAGAACTTCTAGATAAAGGCCTTATTCAGCCAAGTGTATCGCCTTGGGGTGTTGCCGTATTGTTTGTTAAAAAGAAAGACAGTTCGCCTGAGATTTTTCATTGATTATAAACAATTAAACCATGTGACCGTGAGGAACAAATATCCACTTCTGCACATTAATGACTTGTTTGATCAATTACAGGGTGCAACAATATTTTCTAAGCTTGATTTGAGATCAGGATATCATCAATTGAAAGTCCGAAAAAAAGATGTACCCAAAACAGCTTTTAGAACATGCTATCGTCATTATGAGTTTCTTGTTATGCCGTTTTGGTGTTACTAATGCTCCAGCAGCCTTTATGGACATGATGAATCGTGTTTTTAAGCCATACTTGGATTCCTTTGTTGTAGTCTTTATTGATAATATTCTTGTCTACTCTAAGGACTGTGAATAACATGAGTAGCATCTCCAGACAGTGTTGCAAGTTTTACATGAAAATAAATTGTATGCAAATGTGAAACTTGGCTCAAGCAAGTGACCTTTTTGGGACATATTGTATCTAGTATAAGTGTATCTGTAGATTTGGTAGAGATTGAAGTTGTTGTATATTGGTAAAGACCGACTACTGTGAAAGAGGTTCGTAGATTTTTGGGATTGGCAGGGTATTACCATAGATTTGTGAAAAATTTCTCAATGATTTCAAGTCCATTAAAAAAGTTTACTCAAAAATCAGTAAAGTTTATTTGGGATACATAGTGTGAGGCAAGTTTTCAAGAATTAAAGCAACGATTCATTTTAGCCGCTATTCTAACTCTACTGGAAGGTAATGATAACCTTATAATCTATAATGATGCTTCACATGTCGGTTTGGATTGTGTTCTAATGCAGCGGGGAAAGACAATATCCTATGCTTCAAGGAAGCTAAAACCCTATGAGCAAAACTATCCTACACATGATTTGGAATTGGCAGCAATTTGCTCTGCATAATTGGTGACATTACTTGTATGGGGCATCGTTTGAAGTGTACACGGACCATAAATGCTTGGGGTATTTATTTTCTGTAAGATCCCATTATTTTATTAGGATTATTATTTAGTAAAATAATACAAACAAAATAAAAAAATAATAAGTTATTGCCCTTTTGTAATATTAGAAAGTTTTGAGTACACTTTGAATAAGTATCTAAAGCTTGGGTGGTGTTAGTGTAATTTGCCAATTAGGGTTCCTATAAATAGCTCCTTCTTTCCAGCAACAGTTCTGTCGCTCAACTACTGTACACTTGCTGTTGCTGCTGCTCCTTGCGATTTGTTCTTTAAATTCTCCCGAGGTAAGCGCCAAAATGGCAATTTAATCCCCTCATCAGGTTTCTAATGGATTTTTCGCTATATGTCACGTAAATCAGAAAATTATAGTATCTTCTTGGAGGTATATGAAGCCTTAGAGTGTTCATTTTTGGTTTTCGACGTTCGGTTTTGCGATAGAGCAATCACATCACAATTGCTTTGAGATTTAGAGTTGCCAAATTGCTCGTATAAGGTAAGGGTTTCTAATTTTTGCTATGGTATGTCTCCTTAATTCTTGCTTGTGGTTAGGGCCTCACCAATTGAATTCGGGAGGTCATGCCTTATCCTTTGTTTATTTGCACTGTTCAGTGGTAAATTCAGAACCTGTGACCATGTTAAGGAAGTGTTTCGTTTGTTGAAATCAGCTCTACTTAGTTTTTTAGGTGTTATCCAGAGCTTCAGTAATTTGCCATGGAAGTATCACCTAGGAAAGTGTTTTTGTTTTCCACCCACTTACCACAACACAATAGTCCTAGTTGTTACTGAAAACAGCTTGATATCTTTCCAAAATCCTGAACCCTCCAAGTACTTCTTCCTGCCTAATTGGTGAAGGTTGTCAGTCATTAGAGTATTACTAGTTCCATCAAATTCTAGCTAAACAAGCTATGGTGTGCTGCCTTGTGTCTATCTTCAGTTTTGCATTTCTTTTCCAATCGTGTCTTGTTGGTCTAGGTGGGCATTTTTGCTGGTTTTATACAGTTTATTGCTTCATGGCTGTTTTCTTTCACCTTGTTGCACCAGCAGGTTACCAAGCACTCTACACAGCAGGTTACACAGTTCTTACACAGCAGGTTACATAGCACTTACACAGCGGCTTACACAGCTCATTGCCTATTACTGAATTTTGCACTTTCGTACACCATCAGTGCAATTGTTTCATATCAATTGCCTTGTTTCCTTAATCAGTTTTCTCTTTTATTTCCCCTACCAATCACCTCCCAGTATTTCTCTCATTAGTTCCTGTTCACGTGGATTTAGCAGATGGCATTACTCTTGTCAGTTAGCCTTTTTTCCTCTAGATCAGTGATATCTCTTGGTTCATATTTAAAAGTTGTTGGCTAACTTTTTTTTTTTGGGGTAACCTTTCGGTATTATCCTTATGGCGTCTTCCGATCTTGCTTTGAACGATTCCATTTGTGGCAATGGTCACTTGTTTGTGGCACCTGTCGGCGCTCGGGTATCTGATTTCTTAAAGCTGCAAACTAAGTCTGCTCGTGATGATGTCATTTGTGCTCCTAATTTGGTGGCTTCTCCCTCCCTGCAGATTAAGCGTCAGGAGTAATTTTCAGGAATGTCCAGTCCTAGCAGAGGGTAATGGTTCTCTTTCGAAAAGAAGTGATGGTTTAAAGGGTTCTGATGAGGAAGTAGCCGCTCTAGCAGAAATTAGTGGGTTACAAGATCGCTTCTTGAGAGGTTCGTTGTCAGCCCGTCAATTTGGTCTGCTAATGGAGGAGCTTGAGTACCGGCGACAGGTCGATGATGAGAAATGTGTCTTTCAGGTAGCGGTGGATTCACTTTGGCGGCAGTTGGGTTCAAATCCGCCACTGGAGTCTTGCTCTCGCTCTCAGGATAGAGGTGGTATTGGCAAGGGTGCTAGAGGAGCTAGAGGCCATCGAGACGATGCTGATCTCGGGGGATGGGCTGCCTTTGGTGAGGCTAAAGGAGGAGGAGATAATAGGACAGACTCACAAAGCCTTATTGTTCCTTCCCAACATCCATCCTTGGCAGACAAGGTGAAACCGGGGCCTTCCAGTTCTAAAGGAAAGATGAAATTATCTTATTTCCTGCAGACGGTTTCAGACGGAAAGATACAAGTTTCTCCCCTAAAGTTATTGCTGAAGAGTTATTGAATTCTGGGATAACTTTGTTGTGGGCTAATTTATTAATAAAATATTGCCTTATTTCAATGTTAACAACATTGCCTGTAAATTGTGGTTGAAAGATGGGTTACAAAAGTTTTTAGTCAATGACAAGGACTTTTATTTCTTTAAATTATCTTCTATGGATACTGTAGATAAGATTCTAGATTCGGGTCCGTGGCATTTTGCGAATAAGTTAATTGTCTTGCAACTTGGTATGAATCTGTGCAAGGAATCCCTTGATGTATTACAATTGTGTGTTAAACTCTACAACATTCCTGTTGAGTACCTAACAGCTAGTGGGTTGAGTTACATAGCGAGTGGCATTGGGAAGCCATTATATGCAGACTTGGTTACGAAGAGCTATGAGAGAATTAGTTTTTCTCGAGTGTGTGTTGAGGTTTCTGCCACCAGGGAGCTTGTTGCTGTGCTGGATAGGGATGGCAATTTAACCCGTACCCGACGGATATCTGCCCCGCCCCGCTCCTATAGAAGCAGATTTTTTTAATTATGACTGGGTCATGGGACGGGTTTGGTATTTATTTTCACAACCTGAATACGGGGCGGGTATGGTTTTATATGTATCTGCCCCTAGACCTGACCCAACCCGTTCCAATTTATACCCTAATCAAGTTTAATCTCTACCATCCATATCTTCATCTATATATAAAGTATTTGAAACCCTAGCCCCTTTTCTCCCCATTCCCTTCTTCTCCTACAGCCATTGCACCCCTAAGCACGTTACAAACTTCGTTCGCCTTTTGTCGTCGCCTCTTACCGGTCGTCTTTTGCAATTGCAGTTCGCTCCATCCGGCTTTCGTCGTTCGTTATTCTGTCAATCAGCCTTCCTCTGTTGCCTTCTCTCGCACTTCTTAACCATGTCGGGGAAGATCTTTAAACAGATCCTTCTTTGCAAGACTGGACAACCACTGTCCACCAGTTGTCAATCTCGGTCCATTCACTAGTGAGTCCCACTCCGGTCGCCGCGATCATAGATCCATTGTCGGATGTATTTTCTAATTTTGCACTTTCAATCTTCAAAATGGCAAACGAATCGGGCCGGTTCGGGATTGATTTACGAGAATGGCCATCAGATCGGGGATAGTATCATCATCTCCTAACTTGATGGCAGGGCGGGGCGAGGTGGGGTGTGGATCTTGAGAAACCCGCATCCGACCCGCCCCATTCAATCCCTAATGCCAGATTAGAGTACTTTACAGGAAGGGGATCCCCCCTCTGATCCTATGACTTTACCTGCATATAATAAGTGGCACCCTCCAGTATGCACGGTGTGCAAGTGTTTCAGACATACTACTCTGTCGTGTGCTCGGACTGAGAAAGATAGCCCACTTTCTCCCTCAATTTCTATTCCGAACAGGGCTGACATGACCTTTACTATCCCTGTTGTTGCACTTGCGAAAGATACAGAATGGACAACTGTGAAAAGCAAAGGTAAGGATAAAGTCAGCAGGGGTTCTTTTTCATCTTTGGTAGGTATTCAGCAGGGCAGTAATCAACAGAAGACTAGGCACCAGTAGGAGCTTGGTATTCAGATATAGGTTAGTGCCCAACATACTTGTTCTCATGAGGAGGTCAGTACTCAGCAGTCTATATTACCTGAGGTACCTTCTCATGTTCTTAATGTGCCTATTGTTGATCTTGTTTTGCATTTACATTATGACGTGCATTTGCTTGCGGAGTCTGGCTCAGATCTGGACTCCGGCTTAGATTTCATTCCATGCTCACTTTCTCCAAAAAATAATCCTTTTCATTCTGGTAATAAATTAAACCTAGACTCTAGTGCTAACAATAAGAAGAAGAAAAAGACGAAGTCTCCCCGTTGGGGAAATTTCACCTGACTCTTTCTTCTAGGTTTGTAGCATCGTTTGGTATTTTGGTATCATGCGTATCATATTTTGCTTGAATTCTGGAGGATTTAACACAAGTGGTAAGCAAGCGGAGGCCCAACATATGATTGTCTCCCTAGGTGTTATATTTTTTGGGATCATGGAGACCGGAGTAGCTGCTCCTAATGCCTCGTTTATTTGTGACCATAGATTTCCTGGTTGGTCCTTCATAAATAACTACCAATTTTTCGTAAACGGTAGAACTTGGGTTTTGTGGAATCTCAAAGTATTTAATGTTACTTGTCTTGGTAATAGATATGTTGTTTCCTTTTTTTTTTTCGTTTCATTTGTGTATGGATTAAATGAATCTAGTGAGAAATCTGTGCTATGGCAGGAGCTTGAGTATAGCCTTTTTGGGAATGATCCTTGGTTGGTTCTTGGCGATTTCAATGCCATCTAGAGTCCGAGGTAGAAGTTAGGGGGCCGGGTAGTTATAGATGGCCTCGTTACTATCAGGAGTTTCATGAATGTTTGATTACTTTAGAACTTTCAGATTTGAAGTATTCTGGTTGCTTTTATACGAGGACTAGCTGTCAGGATGACGGTGATACTATTTGTGGGAAGTTTGACCGTGTTCCTGTTAACAATACTTAGATCTCTAAATTTTTTAAATCTAAAGCAGTTTTTTGACCTAGAGGTATCTCTGATCATTCACCCATCCTCGTCAGCTCTTTTGTCAAAGTTGACAAGGTGGCCAGGCGTTTAAAGTTTTTGATACGTGGGCCAATCATCATAAGTTTTTGCCTCTAATTGCTGAAGTGTGGGGCACGCCCATTGCGGGTTGTGTTATGTTCAGGGTTGTCAGGAAGGTAAAGTTGCTTAAGTTACAACTTAAGGACTTCAATAGGAACACTTAAGCAACATTTTAGGTAGACTTAGTGCGGCTGGGGCTTCTTTGGGGTATGTTCAAAACATGTTAGCTGTGACATCCTCAACCCAGGTGACATCTCTGGGCTGAGTTATCAACCATAATCACATTCAAAACCCTGTACTAAATACAGAGCAACTAGATCCTCATACTCATACATCATTAATTGACGCCCCAAAATGCGTCATTGTAAATTTCTTTTTACAAACATACGTCATATTGCAGCGAAAGACTTTCAGGTCTTTAAACGACATGAATGGTTACAACCTAATATATGACTGTAGTTGTATAACTCTTATCAACCTATCTCATAAGTCAATCTTTATCTCACCATTTTTCGCTTATCTTACCTCACACCACTGATCCCCTTGCTCCACTTTTCTAGCTTGTTTCCTTTTCCTTTTCCTTTCCCTTTCTAGAGGGTTCTCCTTGATCAACCTTATAGCTTGCTCAATACAACATAAGGAATGAGCGCAAATTGCCGAGTAAAGACAACACGAAGAGTATCGCGTACAAATGATTCAAGAGACTCGGAGGAATAATAATCATCTCAACGATAACAATGAATCAAGAGTTCCAATAATTTTCAACATTAGCATGATTGTCAATCGATGTTTTCTTTCATCAAACTGAGTGGCTTCAAGGCTCAACTGAACAACATTATTGCCACCTCTTCATGGACAAGACTGACTGACGGACTGACTATGCAAGTGAACACTAAAACAGGAAATTGAAATGATAAACATAAACGAAATAAGTCATTAAAATCATTAACATCAATAGAAAATCAAATGCAATGTAACTCAGACACGACAGACTAGACCCAACCAGACATGACAGACTCGACTCGCGCGCCCTACATCCTCTTTGCCAGTGATCATATTTCACAGGCCATCCTCCTCATATTAATGTCCCATTTTATGGGATGTTCATCTCAGTCTCAAGTAAATAGAAGAGATACTGTCAACAAGCAGGGTACTCATTTAGAGTGCTTTCCCTAACCACATTACAGCCAAGCAACAAGACTTCATCAACGAGGCGTACCAATGGAAAATTTATTCCACCTTATGTCCTCAACAACACAGCTCAACAAAGAATACTGGATCAGAAGATCAACCGGTGTTCGGAGCTAACAACAAGAGTTCAACGCAACATCATCAACAGGGCGGACTTAGGAGAAGATTACCGCAAGCCCACAACAACGTTCTTAATAAGAGAAATGTCGACTACCAATAAGTGCTGACATTTCATAACAACACGCAACGACCTCAACAACAACATCATCAACGATAGGGCAGACTTGAGAAAAGTTTGCCACAAGTCCTCAATGGTGTTCTCAAAGAGAAGAGATATCGGCTATCAATGACTGTCGACATCTCACAACAACACACGATAACCCCTACACCATATCGGCCCCAACGTCAGATATGCTAATTGAGTCGAATCATAGTATATACTAGGACACGCATCATCCTCATTAACTTCTATCAACAGGGCGGACTAAGGGAATTATTCTAATCCAAGTCCTCAACAGCGCAATTCAAATATACTTATACCGGTCACAATGACTACCGGTGTCAACTCATAACATCAAGAGTACAATATAAACGTCATCAACATGGTATGCTAATTGAAACAATGAATTAGCATAATAGAATCGCATTGTCCTTACCTGATTGGCTTCTAACCGAAGCAACTCACAATTTCTGATCACAACGAGCTGCATCACCTAGTCAAATAATACCCTACTCGTTAGACATCATTCAACATGTACGCACTTCTTATTCTACCCCTTCCCCTTTTACTGCTCGTAGCGTTTTATGACAGCTAGTTAACCCGATCCAATATATAACTAGATCCTTAACCTAGCCTTATCGACGCATTAGCGATAACAACCTCCTCTCATTTTAGACGTATTTACGCCATTCCTCACCTTCCACCATTCTGGACGTTTAATAATGCGTGTTCCAACAAATTTGGCGTCAACATGACAAATTACCAAAATACCCCCTGATGGCCACTACACCAACACCCCAAAATCGCTTTACAGCTATTTTTTTAGATGTACTACATAATTTATAGAACAAATAGTCCCTCAAAAATTTTAAAGGAAAACAATTACCAAAACACCCCCAACTTATGTGAAATTATCAAAATACCCCTATAAGCGACAAATTACTGAAATGCCCTCGAGGGTTCACTATCACCGCAACGTCCTGAATCAGCTTCAAAATAACCTTTTAGGTGTTTTACAACCCTTCCCGGACCAAAAAGTCCTTTGAAAAATATTATCGAGAAAATTACCAAAATACCCCTTTCCGGGTGGCAAATTATCAAAATGCCTCCCGAGGGTTCTCGACATCAGAAAAATCTAAAAAATGCTTCAAAACACTATTTTAAGCCTCCTGAATTTATTCTTGAGCTAAAAAGTATTTTCCAAAATTTTCATCCAAAAATCCCGAACCAGTGTCCGGACCTAGCGCTTAAAAGTCCGTTTGACAAAAAATAGCAAACAACTTTGCAATGACTCGAAATCTTGGGAAATGAAACTTCTCAGCATCCTAGGGTTCTCATAAAAGTTTTGCCCAAAACCGCATTTGTTTGGTATTTTAAATTCCACTATAAAGCTTCAAAACTCCCGCATCGGTTAATCCTTTTCCCGACCTCAAAAAAATTTGAAATTTTTCCACGATGGTGGCTCTCCTAAATATAATTAGGGTCTCCTTTTTGTACTTTGTCTAAATCTAACCCTAACCATTTTTAAAAAATTGAATTTTAAACTATTTACTTAATTTTTACCTTTAGTGACAAAAATAGTCACTATTCACATCAACACACACACACACACACACACACACACACTACTTCACCTTCACGTGCACACACACACACACACATGTCTTCTTCCTCCTTCAATCAGCCTCATATCTGGGGACACTCCTCCCACTCACGCTTGAATCTCCGCATTAATTCACTTTTAATTGCCTAATTACATCACAATCTACACATTATTGCCCTAAACCCACTTAATTACACAATTACATCATATAAATTCATACCCACATCCACCTGAATCTATATACACAACTATACATATATAACATGTTCTTCAACAAAAATTCCATCCAATTCATCCATAATTTTGCTATTTAGGGTTCAAAATCATACCCAATTGAATTCGAAGTTCTTTGTTTCTCCCTTTCCCCTCTTCTTTCTTCCTTTCTTCTCCCATTTTTCCTCTCTTCTTCCTCTTTTCTTCTCTTTTTCCTTCCCTGTTTCTGGGTTCTTGACAGAATATTGTTCACGCCACTTTTCTTTTCTTTTTTTTTTTCATTTTCCACCCCAAAAACTTTTCTTTTATATTTTAACCCCATTGATCTTATCCCACATTATTTTATTGTTTCCTACCCTTAGTCAGCTTAGTTTTAGCCAAGTGGTGGCCACACTCGGCTATCCTCTCCCCTTCTGTGACACTTTTGCAAGCTTTCGGATTTTGCATTTTGGCCCCTCAACTTTGGGAAATTATAATTTGACCCCAAAATCACCATAACCCCTCCTTTAGCCATTAACACCTGATTATCATCGAAATGAAGCTAATTAATAAAATATGCTTTCCGTTCACCATATTTTCTTAAATTACATTTTTGCCCCTTAACTTTTCAAAATTACATTTTGATCCCTAAGGCCACATTAACCCTTTCTTTAGCTCCCTAACACTTAGTTTTCACCCACATAATACTACTTCATAAAAATAGCCCCCTTTAATTAATCTAACTCACGACTAGATTCATTTTTGGTATTTCCAAGGTATCACATTAGCGTTGAACCCTCTTGACCCAGTGTGGCATCGGATTGACAACAAGAAGCTAGATCTTTTTGTTTGAATGAGTGGAGAGGATGAGAGTTTTCTAAAGCAAAAATTTGGGATTCACTAGCTTGATGTGGGAGATAAAAATAATGAATTTTTCTTCATGTCAGTTAATAAGAGAAGGAATTTTAATAAAATTGGTTCTCTTCTTTGGTCTGACGGAACCATATTTGAAGACTCGATTTGGTTAAGGCTTCAATTATTGACCTTTTTTAGAGTTTGTTGGGGACTCGTGGTCCGGGTCACTATCCGGGTTTGAATGAGCTGAGGAATTGGATGTCCAAATCCTTTCACATTATTAGCAGCGTGAGATGGGTCATGAGGTTATAGACGATGAGATACGGAAGGTTTTCTTCTCTTTCATGGATGGTAAGTCCCCAGGTCCTGGCGTGTACAATGCCCTCTTTTTTAAGAAGGCATGGCATATTATGGGGGAGGAGATTGTGGAAGCGATTCAAGATTTTTTTGGTAATGGTTAGCTTCTCAAAGAAGTTAACCAAATTTTCCTTGTCTTAATCTCCAAAGTGACTAATCCCTCGAGCCTTAATGATTACAAGCCAATTTGTTGTTGTAAAAAGATTTATAAGTACATAGCTAAGATCATTGCTAATCGTGTTAAGGTGGTGCTTGGGGATCTCATTGATCCTTCCCAGACAGCCTTTGTTGCTTCTTGGAGTATTGTAGATAATATTCTCTTGTCTTAGGAGCACATGCGAAACTATCATCTGGAGGATTTCATGGTTCCTATATGTGCCATGAAGGTGAATTTGATGAAGACATATGATGCTAAGGAACGTGGGTTCGCAGTCGACGTGGAGGTGCCACAAGGAATGCAGTCTGAGTCAGATGTCAAGTGTGATGATGTGAGACACAGCAAGGGCGGAGTAAGGGCAGAGACCAAGGGCTTCCCAAACAGAGCCTGAGGGTGGCAGTGCTGCGAGGGCAATGGCGCAGGGTGAAAACACAATTACAATCACAGTCCGATACTTAGGTCCAGAGTCAGGGTCCTGTATGTTTCTCTCTAGGATTCTAGAGTGAGAAAGTGAAAATGTTAGAGTTCCAAGAATATGAAAACCTGGAGTCCCTGAAAATGTTTCGGGGTCCTCAAATGAATTCTCAAGACCTCTATTTATAGAGGTTGCGATGATGATGTCATCACGTAACACATGGCGTTCCCCAAGAGTGACACGTCACTAAGGGGTCCATAGCTACTGGTGCTCTACGGACTGTCGAATCGCATATTCAGCTGGCTTGCCCCGTACAATGTCGCTCTGTCTGTCTAGAAACACTGGCTCCCACAGCATTGGTGTGGCCAGAGAACCCCTTTGATCTAGCCACCAATCCAAGCCCTTGCAGAGTCCCACAAGCCTGAAAGTGGTGGGGAAGACCCAACGCCCAGCTGCCAGGTGGACTAGGCGCGATGCCCCCCGAAGACCTACTCCCGTCTCGGAGGACCCGGGGGTCATAGCCCTAGGGGTGACAACGCGAGCCCCCAGTGTCGGAGCACATAGGCTAGTCACGAAGACACCCTGATAGAGATAGTGTCCCGAAGGAGTCGCCTATCCTGCTATTGCGAAGGTCCTCATGCCGAAGCACTACAAATGGAGCCACCAGGAATGAAGACGGTGATAGCTTTATGGTAACAAGCCTATCCCGCTGCGAGGGATCCTCGTGCTAGAGCACTACGAGCGGAGCCCCCTGGAATGAAGACGACGATGACTTTGAGGTTGTGAGCCCATCCCGTGGTAGTGATGACTATAAGGCTATGAGTCCATCCCGCTGCGAGGGGTCCTCTTGTCGGAGCCCCCATGATTGTGACGGCAATGGCTTTAAGGTTCTGAGCCCATCCCGTGGCGGTGATGACTATAAGGTTGTGAGTCCATCCCGCTGTAAGGGGTCCTCTTGCCGGAGCCCCCCGTGATTATGACGGCGATGACTTTAAGGTTCTGAGCCCATCCCGTGGCGGCGATGACTATAAGGTTGTGAGTCCATCCCGCTGTGAGGGGTCCTCATGCCGAAGCCCCCCCATGATTATGACGGTGATGGCTTTAAGGTTATGAGCCCATCCCGTGGTGGCGATGACTATAAGGTTATGAGTCCATCCCGCTGCGAGAGGTCCTCGTGCCGGAGCCCCCCGTGATTGTGATGGCGATGGCTTTAAGGTTGTTAGCCCATTCCGTGGCGGCAATGACTATAAGGTTGTGAGTTTATCCCGCTGCGAGGGGTCCTCGTGCTAGAGCACTACGAACGGAGCCCCCCAGAAGCATGTGACATGATTGTTGGGCATGGGCACGGTGACTACCGTAGCGGGACAATACCTGGTGCCGGGGTATGTTTCACGAGAGTGGCGCACGGGCGCGGCGATGAACGTTGCGGAGATATACTTGGTGCTGGGGCACATAATATGGAAGTGGCGCATGGGTGCGGCGACGAACGTCGCAGAGACAATACTTTGTGCCGGGGCACATGTCATGAGAATGGCATACGGGCGCGGTGGTGAACGTCACGGAGATATACTTGGTGCCGGTGCACATGTTATGCAAGTGGCGCATGGGCGTGACGACAAACATCGCGGAGCAATACTTGGTGCCGGGGGCACGCATCATGAGAATGGCACAAGGGCGCAGCGACGAATGTTGCAGAACAATACTTGGTGCCGGGGGCACGTATCATGATAATGGTGCACAAGCACGGCGACGAATGTCGCTGATCAATACTTGGTGCCAGGGCACGTATCATGATGATGGCACACGGGCGCGGCGATGAATGTCTCGGAGCTGGTGCACGGGCGTGCTTCGGGTGTCCTGAAGACGGGATGTGAGCTAAGTGTACCTGTCATAACAAGATAATGAATGCAACATGTAGTAATGACATAGTCGGGAGTGATGGTATGCGGTCATCGGTAATGGGTCATTCGGTGGTAGTGTGCGACTTTGGGTGATGGGCATCGCGGGAGCGGTATGCAGTCATGGACAACGGACGTCGTGAGGTTGATACACGACGGATGTCGTGAGGTTGATGCACGACCGATGTCACAAGGTTGACTCATGATGGACATCGCGAGGTTGATGTACGAACGTTCGTAAACATTACGGAGGTGCAAAGATTTGAGAAAATAAGTACGTGCGGGAGGGGAGGTCATAGGCCAAGAAATGGGGGAAGGCCAAGGCCACCACCCCTGGGGAGGCCGAGGCCCACCCTAGGGAGTGGTCAAGGCCAATGGCCAACTCTCATGAAAGGAGGCCAAGGCCACTCCCCCTTTTAATGAACTTCGGGCGCGCCGACGGTAGGATTCTGATGGGCAATGACAAATCTGGAAGTTGCGCTACGACGAGCGTGTTGCCAAGAATCGTACCCTCATGACGAACAAGGTGCCAAAGTCATGTACGAAGCGTACAAAGCAAAAAAAGTGCGAAAAGGGGGGTGCGCCAAGGGATGAACCACCGGGGGAAAGTGGCCGAGGCCAACCCTTCCTGGAGGCCGAGGCTGACCCCCTAGGCCTGGGGAAGGCTGAGGTTGACCCCCTGGGGTTGGCCAAGGCCGAATTGCCAACTTCCATTTTTGGAGCCCAAGCTCACTTCCCCTTTTGGCGAACTTCAGGCACGCCTACGGTAGGTGTTTTGATGAGCGATGACAAATCCAGAAGTTGTGTCGTGATGAGTGTGTTGCCAAGAATCGTACCCACACGACGAACAAAGTGCCAAAGTCACATAAAGATCGTACGGAGCGAACAAAGTGCGAAAGGGACTTTGCACAAAAAGTGAAGAACCGGGGGGGGGGGGGGGGAGGCCAAGGCCAACCCCCCATGGGAGGCCGAGGCCGACCCCATGGCCTTGGCCAAGGCCTTTGCCCCTTGACCCCATCATTTTGGTTGCGCCGTCGGTTGACATTTTTGATGAAAAGGTGTTTGGGTGGTCTTGGTGCGATGGTCGTGCTACCGCGAGTCACGTTAACGTGAAATAAGTTGTCCAAGTCGTGCACAAGGCACGCGCGGAGCAGAAAATGTACTTGACTTGAGTGTGCGTGCGCTGACTGGTTTGATGCGTTGAAAATTTAATCGTTGAATCTGTCGACAGGTTCGCGTGAAGCGAGACCCCTAGTGAGCCCTTGGGTATGACCAGAATGGGTTGGGAACAAAAGCCCCCTGCGTGTGGGGTGCGCGAAGGGGCAACCCGAGCGGGCTCCACACGCATAAGTACTTGGAAGAAGTTTTGATGTTCTTTGGCTGGAGAGTAGCTGTTGTCATCTCTGAATGATGAAGGTGAAGAGTATGTAGCTCAAGCCACCTCATGCACCACCTATTAAGACCTTAGAATGCTTGGGACATTGACATAAGGGCACGACGATGGGACGCATGAGCGTGGTTGTGGAGTTGGCGCACGAGCGATGGGGGTCGCGGAGATGACGTCAGGCGATGGGGTCGCAGAGTGACGTCAGGGCGACGGGGGTCGCGGAGTGACGTTTGGGCAATGGGGGTCGTAGAGATGACGTCCGGAAGACGGGGTCCTGGAGCGCCGTCCAGATGAGGGCGACAGGGATTGCGGGCAATGCAAGGCTGTCAATGTTGCAAAATAATTCTAAGTATGAAAAAGTAGACGGGCACGACGAAGTGAGTAAGGTGCCAAGGGCATTGAAAAGTAACAGTGATCTCGGGGGCGTGATTATATTAGTGGCGGCGCACGGGCGTGACGGAGTGATGTCCGGGCGACGAGGGTCGCGGAGTGACTTCCCGGCGACAGGGATTGCGGAGACGTTGCCCGGACGATGGCGACGAGTACTGAACAATGAGAAGGAGTAAGTGGTTTGAGCAACCTCGCGCACCACCTAGCAAGTACATCGATGTCGGGGGACATTGTTATGAGGATCGCAATAAGGGCGCGGGCGGGCGTCGTGATGTTGGGGTAGTCCACGACGAGCGACGCGGCGCAGGCAATGGAAGGCGGTCGATGTTGTAATTTTTTTTAGTGCATGTTTGTGAGGATGGTGGCGATGATGTTTGGTGATTGTAGTCATCGTTATAGAGTGGTTGGGTGAGGTAGTTCGTCGGTCTTGACAGTCAGCTGTGATGTGAAGATCTTTGCGGCGTTGGGCTTGGTGTGAGGTCGTTGGGTGAAGTGTGCAGGCCAAAGTATGTATTGGTGAGAAAGGTGAGAGAGAGGGATGGTTGTGGTGTGTTTTTGGGCCGATGGGTGGCCGAAGTGAGAAAGGCGAGAGAGAGGGGTGGTTGTAGGTGTGGAAGGTCGGCCTCGGGGTCGACGAAGAGGTCGAAGGTAGGCCTTGGTCAAGGTGGCATGGCCGTGGTATAGGTGTTGGCCTTGTCCATGGAAGAAGGTGGAATGGTTGAAGATTGAAGGTTAAAGTTTGAAGGGGGAGGGGAGATGAGAAAAATTTGTGAAATTTTTTCTAAGTGTAGAACGAGGGTGAGAGGGTGGTGACCAGACCACGAGCAGTTTGGGTGAGAGGGAGGAAGGCGAAGGGGGAGAGAAAATTTTGAAAATTTTCTAAGTGTTGAGAAGATTTCCCGAGTGTTAGACGAAGCCTAACGAGAAGGGGCTTGAAAAATTTTTGTAACAAAATTTTTCTAAGTGTTGAGCTCGGACAAGAGTGCCGAGAGAGACCGCTGAAGGTGATCATCGATGACCAGTTGCGAAAAAAATGAAAAATTTTCAAGTGTAAAAAAAAATGGACGAGCGGTGACGACGCGACCGTAGTAGCGCGGCTCAAGCCACCTCGTGCACCACGTACCAAGTCGCTGCAATGTGAGGTGAAAGGGGATGGGAAGTGGCGAAGCCCCCAAGAAAGTGGGTGATGGTATCAAGAGTGGTGTCAGTAGGCCTGTGCAAGAGCCCTATGGCTTGAAAATTTTCTAAATCTGGAAAATGCGACTTCATGGATGGCTGGGTTGAGGCTATAATTGGTAGTCTTGGTAGCCCTACGTTGCTGAGGCATGGTTTCTTGGATATGTCGGGCACAGGACGAACTGCATTGCGATGCTCACCTCCCCAGCAGAGTCGTTAAAATGATGCCAAGGAAAGTGGGTTCGCAGTCGACGTGAAGGTGCAACAAGGAATGTAGTCCGAGTCAGATGCCAAGTGTGATGATGTGAGACACAGTAAGGGCGGAGCAAGGGCAGAGACCAAGGGCTTCCCAAACAGAGCCTGAGGGTGGCAGTGCTTCGAGGGCGATGGCGCAGGGTGAATACACGACGACAGTCACAGTCCGATGCTTAGGTCCAGAGTCAGGGTCCGATATGTTTCTCTCTTTAGGATTCTAGAGTGAGAAAGTGAAAATGTCAGAGTTTAGAGAATATGAAAATCTGGAGTCCCTAAAAATGTTTCGGGTCCTCAAATGAATTCTCAAGACCTCTATTTATAGAGGTTGAGATGATGATGTCATCACGTGACACGTGGCGCTCCCCAGGAGTGACATGTCATCGAGAGGTCCACAACTGCCGTGCTCCACGGACTGTCGAATCGATATTCACCCGGCCTGCCCCGCACAGTGTCATTTTGTCTGTCTAGAAAGACTGGCTCCCATAGCGTCGGTGTGGCCAAAGAAATCCCTTGATCAAGCCAACAATCCAAGCCCTTGCAGAGTCCTACAGGCCTGGCAGTGGTGGGGAAGACCCGATGCCCAGCTGCCAGGTGGACTAGGTGCGATGCCCCCCGAAGACCTGCTCCCGTCTCGGAGTGACCTGGGGGTCATAGTCCCTAGGGGTGCCGACGCGAGCCCCCAGTGCTGGAGCACGTAGGCCAGTCACAAAGACACCTTGATGGAGATAGTGTCCCGAAGGAGTCGCCTATCCTGCTGTTGCGAAGGGTCCTCGTGCCGGAGCACTACAAGCGGAGCCCCCCAGAATGAAGACGGCGATGGCTTTGAGGTTGTGAGCCATCCCGTGGTGGCAATGACTATAAGGCTGTGAGTCCATCCTGCTGTGAAGGGTCATCGTGCCACACCCCCCCGTGATTGTGCAACGATGGCTTTAAGGTTGTGAGCCCATCCCGTGGCGGTGATGACTATAAGGTTGTGGGTCCATCCCGCTGCGAGGGGTCCTCGTTCCACAGCCCCCCGTGATTGTGACGGCGATGGATTTAAGGTTGTGAGCCCATCTCTTGGCGGTGATGACTATAAGGTTGTGAGTCCATCCTGTTGCGAGAGGTCATCATGTCGGAGCCTCCCCTGATTGTGACGGCGATGGCTTTAAGGTTGTGAGCCCATCCTGTGGCAGCGATGATTATAAGGTTGTGAGTTCATCCCGTTGCAAGGGGTCCTTATGCCGAAGCCCCCTGTGATTGTGATGGCGATGGCTTTAAGGTTGTGAGCCCATCCCGTGGTGGCAATGACTATAAGGTTTTGAGTTTATCCCGCTGCGAGAGGTCCTCGTGCCAGAGCACTACGAATGGAGCCCCCCGAAAGCATGTAACATGATTGTGGCACATGGGCACGGCGACTACCATTGCGAGACAATACCTGGTGCCGCGGTATGTATCATGAGAGTGGCACACGGGCTCGACGACGAACTTCGCGGAGATATACTAGGTGCCGAGGCACATGTTATGGAAGTGGCGCATTGGCGCGGCGACGAACGTTGCAGAGACAATACTTGGTGTCGGGGCACATGTCATGAGAATGGCGCAAGGGCGTAGGCGACGAACGTCACGGGGATATACTTGGTGCCGGGGCACATGTTATGGAAGTGGCATACGGGCGCGGCGACGAACGTCGCGGAGATATACTTGGTACTAGGGCACGTTTCATGACGATGGCACATGGGCGCGGTAACGAACGTTGCGAAGCCGGCGCACGGGTGGGCATCAGGTGTCCTGAAGACGGGATGTGAGCTGAGTGTACCTGTCATAACAAGATAATGAATGCAATATGTAGTAATGACAAAGTCAGAGTGATGGTATGCAATTGTCGGCGACGTGTCATTCGGTAGTAATGCGCGACTTTGGGCATTGGGCATCGCGGGAGTGGTATACGGTCACGGACGATGGACGACAGACGTCACGAGGTTGATGCACGACGGACGTTGCAAGGTTGATGCACGACGGACGTTGCAAGGTTGATGCACAACGGACGTTGCGAGGTTGATGGATGACGTCTGTCGCGAGGTTGATGTACGAACGTCCATCACGAGGTTGATGCACGATGGACGTCGCGAGGTTGATGCACGACGGATGTCGCGAGGTTGATGTACAAACGTCCGTAAACATCGCAGAGGTGCAAATATTCAAGAAAACAAGTGCGTGCGAGAGGGAAGGCCATAGGCCAAGAATTGGGGGAAGGCCAGGGCCACCACCCCTGGGGAGGCTGAGGCCGACCCTAGGGAGTGGCCAAGGCCAACTCTCATGAAGGGAGGCCAAGGCTACTCCCCCTTTCGGTGAACTTTGGGAGCGCTGGCAGTAGGATTTTTGATGGGCAATGACATTCAGAAGTTGCACTATGACGAGCGTGTTGCCAAGAATCGTACCCTCTTGACGAACAAGGTGCCAAAGTCACGTAAGAATTGAAAAAAGTGCAAAAGGGGGGTTGGCAAAGGGGTGAACCACCAGGGGAAAGTGGCCTTGGCTAACCCCTCCTGGAGGCCGAGGCCGACCCTCTAGGCCTGGGGAAGCCGAGGCTGACCCCCTGGGGTTGGCCAAGGCCAAATGGCCAACTTTCATTTCTGGAGCCCAAGGCCACTTCCCCTTTTGGCAAACTTCGGGCACACTGACGGTAGGTGTTTTGATGAGCGAGGACAAATCCGGAAGTTGCGTCGTGACGAGCGTGTTGCCAAGAATTGCACCCACACGACGAATAAAGTGCTGAAGTCACATAAAGAGCGTACGAAGCAAACAAAGTGCGAAAGGGACTTTGTGCGAAAAGTGAAGAACCGGGGGTGGGGAAGGCCAAGGACAACCCCCCATGGGAGGCCGAGGCTGACCCCATGGCCTTGGGTGAGGCTGAGGCTGACCCCATGGGGTTGGCCAAGGCCTTCGCCCCTTGACCCCGTCATTTCGGTTGCACCGTTGGTTGACATTTTTGATGAAAAGGTGTTCAGGTGGTCTTGGTGCGATGGTCGTGCTACTGTGAGTCACGTTAACGTGAAATAAGTTGTCTAAGTCGCGTACAAGGCGTGCACGGAGCAAGAAATGTACGTTACTTGAGCGTGCGCGCGCTGACTGGTTTGATGCATTGGAAATTTGACCGTTGAATCTGTCGATGTGTTCGCGCGAAGCGACACCCCTAGTGGGATGACTAGAATGGGTTGGGAACAACCTATTATTGTTTGCATTGGGATTTTCTCTTTGATGTGTTGGTTTGCCTTAGATTTCCCCTTCACGGTTATTAGATTGATCAAAGCTTGTGTCTCTAGCACTAGCTCTTCTATCATCATAAATGGGGAATGTAATGATTTCTTTTGGGGTAGGCGAGGTATTAGACAGAGAGATCCGCTATCCCCTTACTTTTTTGTTATTTGCGTGGATGTTCTTGCTGGGATGTTGCAAAGGCTAGTAGTTGGTAGTCAGTTTTGCTGCCACTGGAGGTGCCAAAAGGATGGTATCTTGCAGCTTGCCTTTGCTGATGATCTCATACTTTTCTTTCGGGGTGACCTTCCTTCGGTTTAGGTCTTGAAACATGGTCTCACTGTCTTCCAACAATTCTCGGGACTCGTTCCCAATCCTAATAAGAGACATTTTTTTCTCTGGTGTTGAACCTACTACCAAGACTTTGATCTTTTCTTGTCTTGGCTTTCTCGAGGGAAAGCTTCCTATTTGGTATCTGGGAGTCCCTCTAATCTCCACTTGTTTGCAAAAAGAGGACTGTCAGCCTCTCCTGGACTGCATCGTGAAGAAAGTCAAGCATTGGACTTGCAATTACGTGTTGTATGTCGATAGACTCCGAATGATTAGATAAATCTTGTTCTCTATCAAGGTGTACTAGGCTTCAGTTTTTATCCTTCCAAAGAAAGTGATTCTAGAGATGGAGAGGATACTTCGAGCTTTCCTTTAGAAGTGTACAAGACTTTGTACTACGGGAGCTAAGGTGGCTTGGGATGATGTATGTTGTCCTGAAGAAAAGGGTGGCTTGGGTATTAAGCAGATTGAGATGTGGAACAATTCTGATATCTCTAGGCATATTTGGTCCATCATGTTATTTAGGTCGGATTCCCTCTGGCCGCGGTGGGTTAAATCCAATATTCTGATAGGAAGGAGTTTTTGGGAAGTCTCTTGTCCCAGTGATTATAGCTGCTCTTGGCGTAAGATTCTCATAGTTAGGGATCTGATTCGCTTTTTCTCCCGGTATATAGTTGGGAATGGCAGTAGGATCTCTCTGTGGTTTGATTGGTGGCATCCGATAGGTTCTATCATTCCTACCCTTGTTGGTAGGATTATTTCTGACTCGGTCTAGGTAGGCAGGTTTCTAATGTGAGCTTGGGCTCCTCGTGGAGCTGGCCTATGTCCCATACACTTGAGCTTAGGGGGTTACGTGAGAGTACCCCTAGCTCTTTTCATCCTGCCCCGGATACGCCTAATAGAATTGTTTGGAGGGTTAGTTGTTTTGGGGAGTTCTTCATTGTGAGTACGTGGGAAGTCCTTTGACACAAGCGGCCATTAGCTAGATGAGTTTGCTTACTATCATGTAAGTGGCGTGTTCCACATCATAACTTCATCTTATAGTTGGCCCTTAGGGAGAGGTTAAGTACGCAAGATAAGCTTTTCGCTTTTCATGTCATTCCTAGCATGAGCTGTGTTTTCTGTCGCATTCCTTTTGAGTCCCATGATCATCTATTTTTTAGTTGCCCATTCACGTATAGATTATGGTCTATTATTCAAAAGCAATGTAATTTTAACTGGCCTATGTTAAGTTGACAGGGTATAGTTGATAGAGCTTCCTCTGAGTGGCAGGGCCATGGATTCCCAACATTGGTCTGTCGCATAGTTTTTGCAGCGTTGGTGTACTACATCTGGAAAGAGTGTGTTCATACCCTATTCTGGTCGCACCCCAAGACCCGCCAAGGGACCCACTTTGCACGACACATCACCCAGTCAGCGGTCAACTTTTCAACGCTCGAGGGCCGGTCAAAGCAACGCATGCTCAAGTCACGTGAACCATTCGTGAAGCGACTTCGGCGTGCCTTCCACCCCAAGGGGTCGGCCTCCCCCAAGGGTCGGCCTCCCTTAGGGGTCGGCCACCCCAAGGGGTCGGCCTCCCTCTAGGGTCGGCCTCCCCCAAGGGGTCGGCCACCCTCTAGGGGTCGGCCTCCCTCTAGGGTCGGCCTCCCCCAAGGGGTCGGCCACCCTCTAGGGGTCGGCCTCCCTCTAGGGTCGGCCTCCCCCAAGGGGTCGGCCACCCTTGGGGGTCGGCCACCCCATGGGGGTCGGCCACCTGCCTTGAACACCGACGCCGTCACCTTTGACCCCACCCCATTGTCACGACGACCGTCGCTCGCGGCCGCACTCCGCCATAGCCATGACAACCGTCGCTCGCGGCCGTCACTCCGCTCATCGCCATGACAACCGTCGCTCACGGTCGCGCGCCATCCACGCAACGACCCTCGTCGCTCGGAGATCACTCTGCGACCCTCGTCGCCCGCACTCAACCGCGCCCCATGCGCTGCAATCATGTTATATGCTTACGGGATAGGCTACTCCTCCAGGACACTATCTCCGCCAGGGTGCCTGCGTGACTAGCCTACGTGCTCTGGCACTGGGGGCTCGCGTCGGCACCCCTAAGGACTATGACCCCCGGGTCACTCGGAGACGGGAGCAGGTCTTCGGAAGGGCATCTTGCCTAGTCCACCTGGCAGCTGGGCGTCGGGTCTTCCCCGCCGCTGCCAGACCTGTGGGATTCAGTAAGGGCTTGGACTGGAGGCTGGGGCAACGGGCTACTCTGACCATGCTACCGCGGCATGATCAGTCTCCTCAGACAGGCAGAGAGATGTTGCAAGGGCAGGGCAGCACGAACTTAGGAACCGGCAGTCCAACGAAGGGTCAGTGCGTTGGCCCCCTGGTGACGTGTCGTTCCCAGGGGGCGACACATGTCAACTTATGACACATGCACATTTTTGCCTATAAATAGTGGACTTTGGAGCTTTTTCAAGGATCGGATTCTCATTTGGACTTTTCACTTTCTCTCTCTAAAGGAAACATTCTCTCTGGAATTCTAGTGAGAGAAATATACTTGAACTCCCGTCTACGGACCCTGGACGCCATACCCTCATTACGGACTGCAGACTGTCGGTCCTGTTCATCGTCACCCTGCCTGCGCAGCACTGCCAGCCCTCACGACCTGTCTGGGGAGCCTTGTCCTCGGCCCTTGCGCCGTCCTTGCTGTCTCCCACGTTGCCTACCTGGAAGCCAACTCAGACCGCATCCTTTGTGGCACCTCCACGTATCATCGAACCATTTCCGGCACCATCATTTTGGCGACTCCGCTGGGGAGGTGAGCATCGTATTGCGGTTTGCATACCTTCCGGACTTAGGCATTATGCCTGTGCAACGGAGAGCTACTAGGGCGACCAGCCAAGGACCCAACCCCGCCCTGCAAGAACACCACCTCGGTGATCAGGAGGAGACTAGCGCCGCGCGGCTCCGAGACCAGCTGCCGACCACTACCCCCGACGTACAAGTGCTCGTAAATGCAGCCATCCAGCAACTCACTCCGACCATCACCACGCTGCAAGATTCACAGACCACTCTACTAGCCGCCATTATGGACATGCAAAAATCCATACAAGCCCTGTCCTCACAGCAGGCCGCTCCGTCAATCCAGCCTTCAGGACCGGGGCCAGCTTTTGACATCGCCCCGGCCCCAGTGTCGCGACTACCGCCGCCTTGGACATCTAGACCCTTGGCGGTAGGGCTCGCAACACCGTCGCTGCCGGTAGCCGACATATCTCCTTCTGCAGTGCCGCCCCGCAAGCTACACACGGATCTCGGGCCAGTCTTGCAGCAGATTCCCCCCGCTGTCACACCATCTCATCTGACGCCGGCAAGAAGCTCCTCCGAAACGCATGACTCCATCGAGATGGAACCTAATCCCTATCCAGTTGAGCAACACCAAACCCCCGGCCAAGTGATGGGCATGTCTCGCCAACCCACACTTGCCCCTGCACAGCTGCCCCTGCCAGCACCTGCACCATACCAACCCTCCCATGTCCCCGTTCATCAAGCCGTGCCATCTGGGGGCTCGGGGGCTCGCGACGCACCAGGCGGTCATCACCCCTTGACCGGCAATGAGGCACCATCCTCCAACTATGTCACTCAGTCAGATTTGGAGGCCCTTGTCCGTCGCCTGTCGAGGAATTCCGAGCCGGACTCCTCAACCCGTCTAACCGGACACGCCCCGTACGCTAATGATATCGCCATCGCACCCTACCCCATCAAGTACAAGCAACCAAACTTTGTGCTCTTCAACGGACGTGAGGGAAACGCCCGTGAGCATCTAACAAGGTTTGCAGGCTCCTTGGAGCAGTATGGTACAGGAAGCAGCTTGAAGTTGAGAGAATTCCACAAGTCCCTTACGGGCTTGGCTTACACTTGGTATCACCAGATCCCCGCAGGGACCGTCCACACCTGGGGCGACATGGTCCAGCTGTTCTTAGACAAATTTCATTACGAGACCGAGCGCGTGACTATCGTTGATATTGCTGGCATTCGCCAGAACCAGGGGGAAGACTTGAATAAGTATGTGCATCGTTTTCATCTTAAGTGCCTTGAGTGCACAGATTTCAGCAAAGACGAAACGTTGGTTCCCATATGCATCAAAAATATGATTGACGTCTACCGAGTGCATATCGAGAACCTACAGTTAAGGTCATGGGGACACCTCAAGGAGGCAGCCCGACGAACTTACGAGACAGTTGGTCCTGTCAAGTCATGGAAGCCTCGACCGCAAAGTACGCTGTTGGCCTCAGCAGATGCACCTATCACTCAACGTAGCAACGACAACAACAACTATGCAGGCTTCAAGCGTCAGCTTCCAGATGTGAACCAAGGCTCCGACAAGCGAAGGCAACAAAGACCCGCACCTGACTATCCCTGTGACCTGAATACAGTGAAGGAACTCTTGGCCGAATGGGTGGCGCATGACAAAAATTTCCAACTGCCACCAATGCGGACCAATATCACAGACGAAGAAAAGGCCAGGCCCACCTACTGTCCTTTCCATCGAGCCCTTGGCCATCCGCTCAAAGATTGCAATGCACTGCGAACCATCTTTGCAAGGAAGGTAGCGTCGGGCGACCTGCAGCTACGGAAAAATAACGATGTGCGCAAAGATCCCTACCCACCGCATCGCAACAGTAGGGAGCACCAGGCCCTTATGGCTGTCACTGACCATGTCGAGCCTGTAATCCACGAAGCCCCGGCAGAGCCCACACTGACCCTCGTGCCTCCTCCAGCTAAGCAGTCGATGCCTCCCCTTCGACAGATGACGAAGATCAAAAGTTTTTTTGATGAAATGGGGTTTTCACCCGCCGCCCGGACTTACCTTTCCAATTGCCTGCTCGAGGTCACCACCGGCCTCGGTTCCGAATGCTTCGCCGCCCAGGCTGAATTACGTCACATCCCCTCTACGGCCTTAGTCTTCTCGGATGAAGACTCGCCGCCGATCGAGCATCACAATCGGCCGCTGTTTTTAGAGTGTACTGTTAATGGCACGGGCTTCCGTCGTGCCTTGGTTGATTGCGGCGCCTCGATCAACATCATACCCCTCATCACCCTGCAACAGGCCGGCATTCCCCCAAGGAAAATCATCCGTGACCCCGTCAATATTACCGGCTTTGGACAGGGTCCTCAGTCGACCCTCGGCCATATCACCATCGACCTCATGGTCGGAACTGTCCGTCGCGACACTACTTTTCACGTAATAGACAGCGAGTCTGCCTTTCACCTCCTGCTCGGGAGACCATGGATCCACGACAACAAGGCCGTTCCCTCAACATACCATCAATGTGTGAAGCTGGTAGCCGGTTCTACGGGACATGAGGTAGCAATGACAATCCCTGCAACCAAAGCCCCCTTTGAATGCGCCGAGTCTTATTTCGCCGAGGCCTCCTTCTTCACTAATTTCGCCGAGGATGGGGAGAATGCTACTCATGTACATTCTACCAGGCTGCCGACCTGGGATGAGCTGTGCGGGGACAAGCTTCCCAAGGACAAAACCGGGAGAAGTAACAAGAATAATGGGTCAACCCCACCGCTTCCGCCTGCTGCCACGACCAATTCCCCCCTTTCTTCCCCCAAGTCCAAGAAGCAAAAGGCTGAGCCGGCCTTTCGACGTATCGTCAAGGACGGCAAGATCATCTATCAATTATGACGGTATGCAGGGGCTCCAGGCGGTCCCTCCTCAGACCCCCTCGACCCCGACCCCCTTGGAGAGACTGAATGGTGCCGCACGGCCGAGCATTGCCAGCCAGATCCTGACCTCACCCCCGGCGCGGCACCACCTTGCTATGAGGATGGCCCTCGACCTCAGGCTGAAGATATTGAAGAAATCAACCTGGCCGACCCGGGCGAAGAACCGCGGCACACCTACATTGGCACAAAACTCGCCCCCGGCCGAAGAGAGGAATTGGTTTCCCTCCTACACGAGTATCGTGATGTCTTAGCATGGAGCTACAATGAGATGCCCGGACTGGATCCTGCCTTAGTCACACACCATCTCAACATTGCTACCGGATCTATCCCTAGCCGACAGCACCCGCGGACATTCCGCCCCGAGCTCGAATTGAAAATCAAGCAAGAGATTGAACGCCTCCTGCGCGCAGGCTTCATCGAACCTATCACTCACCCTATTTGGCTGGCTAATGTCGTCCCTGTACAAAAGAAGAATGGCCAAGTCCGCGTCTGTATCGACTTTCGGGACTTGAATAGGGCGTGCCCCAAGGACGAGTTTCCACTACCCAATATCGACATGCTCACGGAGGCCGCCGCCGGATATGAAACTTTATCTTTCATGGATGGGTTCGCAGGTTATAATCAGATTCGCATGAACCCCGACGACAGCGCCAAGACAGCCTTCCGCACTCCTATGGGTAATTTTTGTTGGAAAGTTATGCCTTTCGGCCTCAAGAATGCGGGTGCTACGTATCAAAGGGCTATGACAGCAATATTCCATGACATGATACACCATACTGTGGAAGACTATGTCGACGATCTTATTATCAAATCCAGGAAGGAAAGTGATCACCTCACCGACCTTCAAGCGGTCTTTGATCGTTGCCGCCAGTATAACATGCGGATGAATCCATTGAAATGTGCCTTCGGAGTCTCCTCCGGCAAGTTCCTCGGGTTCTTGGTCAGTCGACAGGGCATCGACGTTGACCCCTCGAAAGCAGCCTCCATCCAAGAAATGCCCCCCCCCAAGAACACAAAGCAACTGAAGAGCTTCCTCGGCAAGGTCTCTTACCTCCGACGCTTCATACCCGCACTGGCCGAGCTCATTACGCCATTTCAACACTTGACGCGTAAAAGCGCACCGTGGAATTGGGGCGCGCCCCAACGGCAAGCATTTGAACAGATTAAGGCGGTCCTCATGTCACCGCAAACCATGGTCGTACCACAACGGGGCATCCCACTCCTACTCTACCTGACTTCCACACCCAGATCCATCGGGGCTTTGCTTGCCCAAGAAGTCGAAGGTGTCGAGCGTCCTGTTTATTACCTCAGTAGAGTGATCAGAGGGCCCGAAGCCAACTACTCCGAGCTCGAGAAACACTGTCTAGCCTTGGTGTACGCCTCACAGAAGTTCAGACATTACTTTCTAGCGCATCAGATCACACTCGTCACCAAGGCTGACCCGCTCCGTTACATGCTTACACGTCCCGCCCTGTCTGGCCGACTCACACGGTGGTTGCTGCTGTTGGCCGAATTCGGTTTATCTATCAAGAATCCTACAGCTCTGCGGAGCCAAGCACTCGCAGACCTCCTGGCCTTCTTCCCACGCCAACAATGTGAACCGATATCGGATCAACTGCCGGGGGAGGAGACAGCCCTGATCACCGACATCGATGGACTGTGGACGCTTGAATTCGACGGCTCTGCCACTAGCAAAGGCCCCAATGGCACGCCCCTCCGGCAAGGGGGTGCCGGCATAGTCTTGCGGGCACCAGACGGTGTTACCACTTCATTATCCTTCAAACTTGCATTCCCGGTGTCTAACAACGAAGCTGAATACGAGGCACTTGTCATTGGCCTCATGATCGCCGTCAGTATGGGGGCTAAGGCGCTGTGTGTGAAAGGAGATTCAAATCTGGTCATGAAGCAGGCGGACGGGGAGTTCGCGGTCAAAGAACCAGCCTTGGCACCTTATCGTGCCTTGGTGCAACACTTGGAAGGAAGACTCGGTCATGTCCAGTATGAACATCACAATAGGTGCCACAACAGACATGCGGACTGCTTGGCCACGATCGCGTCAAAGATAGAGGTCGATGGTGAACAACGGATGCTAACCATCGTCAAGAGAATGGAACCATGCACAGCACTGAACCTAGTCCCGAGGGACGTTACTGCGGACGATTGGAGGCAACCTATCATCGACAAACTTAAAGCGCCATCTCTTGCTCATGCCTCCACCCTTACAGACTTTTCAATGATGGGAGATGTCTTATACAGGCGGTGTCCCGGAGGCACTCTAGCAAGATGTTTGGCACCGGAAGAGGCAAAACACAAATTACAGCTCGGCCACCAGAAGTGTTGTGGCCTCGACGGTCCCCCTCTGTATCGTCGCCTCCAGCGTATGGGATTATATTGGCCATCCATGGCCAAGGACGCCTCGGATATACAAAAGGATTGTCCCGAGTGCCTGTATGCACCCGACGGTGCCGAAGCTCTTGTCATTGACATCGAGGGTGACTGGCGCCAGCCTTTCATCCAGTATCTATCCCACGGGATTCTACCACCTGACCGCGGCTCAGCACGATCCATCAAGCGCAAGGCAGTCAGGTATTTTGTGACGGAAGGCGAGTTATTTCGCAAGGGATTTTCGGGACGCACCCTGCGATGCTTGCAAGGTGCCCAAGTGGTCAAAGTCATTAACGAAGTACACAATGGTGATTGTGGTGAACATCAAGGCTCCCAGAAGCTGTATGCAGAATTACTAAGATTGGGGTATTATTGGCCGACTATGGAATCCGACTCCATCTCGCATGTCCGACGCTGCCAACCCTGCCAGCGGCACGCCGACAGGATACACTCGCCAGCATCCGACTTGCACATGATCTCAGCACCTTGGCCATTTCATTCTTGGGCCCTCGACCTCATCGGCCCCATCCACCCGCCGTCCAGAAGCCATTCATGGATCATGGTTGCTACTGAACGCTTTACGAAGTGGGTTGAAGCCGTACCTCTGCGGAGAGCCACGGGAGGTGCCGTTTCCAACTTCTTACGCGACGTCATCTGTCGTTTCGGCATCCCTCGATGTATTATATCTGACAATGGCACCCCATTCATTAACCGAGAGGTTCGAACTCTCATGGAAAGGTACAACATCAGCCATGCCACATCAACTCCCTATTACCCGCAAGGTAATGGTCAAGCTGAAGCGTCCAACAAGACTTTGCTACGAGTATTATCGCGAATGGTGCATGACGCCGACCGGTCGTGGTCCGAACAACTGAATCTGGCACTCTGGGCCTACAGAACATCCATGCACACAGCGACAAAGGCCACGCCTTTCTCTCTCGTCTACGGGGACGAGTGTGTGGTACCTGCCGAGATCGCAGAACCATCGGCTCGACTTTCCCTAAGCAGCAGTCTCGGAGATGAAGAAGCCCGGCTCGCGGCACTTGACGGCCTCGACGAACGACGAGCCACGGCCCTGCGCCGCATGAAGAAGTATCATGAGCAGCTTACGAAAGCTTATGGGAAGACCGTCAAGCCACGTTCGTTTATCGAGGGCGACCTTGTTCTTCAAGCTGCCAAGCATGTGCGGGCCAACATGTCAGCTCCTAAATTCACGCCAAACTGGGAGGGCCCTTTCACGGTGCACGAAGCCCGCACTAATGGCTCGTACCTCCTGCTCAACCACGACGACGGTCAGGTCTCGGCCCCCATCAACGGCCGCTACCTGAAGAAGTATTATGTGTAGTCGCGTCATAGAACGCGCCCTCGTAGCATTTTTGTACATGCGACATTGCTTGCAGACTTGTATTTTTTTGTTGATCTGTGTAGCGTTCTACACTAGTCATGTAATGGTGTTTTGTACCGCGTCCTATCAATACAAAGTCATGCTGTTACCTCAACTTCTGCCCAGCTGGCACTCATTCTCAACCTATGCTTCCTAAGTCACTTTCTACGAGCGGGAATGGGAGAGCATTCACAAGTAACCGAAACAAGCAAGACATTCAAAAAAAAAAGAGAGAAGAAAGAAGAGAGCAACCGAACATAACATACAATAAGCCGAGACCATCAAAAATATGTACATATACATCAAACGTTTACTAGCCGTCGTTAAGCACTACAACTACGGCAAAGTAACATACAAGCTAGGAAAGTCTAGACAACAGCGATGCAACTGGGTGGGAGCTGAATGCCTGAAGTACCTCCCGCTCCGCTTGTACCTCTGACCATCCAGCATCAAGCTCGGCCTGTCGCCCTAACCGCTCTGACTCCCGCCCGTCCACCTCACCTCGCCGCCTCTGTAGATCGGACAACTGCCTCTGCAAATCGACGAGCTGTCTCTCTATCTCTGCCACCTGCATGTCAATCCCGGCCAACTCTGCCGTGATCTCTGACCGCTCTGCCTCTAATCCTGTGCGGCGCCGCTCCAGCAACATCTCCCGCATAACCACGACTGCACGCCTCTCATCCATATCGTGGCTGACGCTCCTCGATCTAAAGAAATCTGCTAGCCAGTCCAGCTGCATACCTAGCGATGTGAACGGAGCGAACTCTGAAAGCGACCGAGCAACGAACTCTGCAGTCCAACCCGACGACGGCACACTGGCGAACGGCAGCAACCACTCCATAAACCCTGCAGACACCCACATCCGTAGTACTGGGTTCTCTACCACCACGCTCTCGAATGTCTGCGGGAACGCTGCCTTCACCAGTTCTAACCGGCGCACAGTCTCCGCCGGTAGCTGGAGGCCCCCCCAAGCTGCCACATCCACCTGACCGCTCGAGGATCCTCTACTCATATCTCCGACTGTCGCGCCACTGCCGCCCGCTGCAGAAATCTCCGACATCCCACCCGCCCTCTGCGCCCCAATCGTGGCTGAGTGCATCGCCAGAAGAGTAGCTCCGACCTCAACCACGGACTCCGGCAATGTGTCATGCCGTCGCACCACCACGGCCTGAACCGGTGTCTCTCGCTCACGAATCGAGGCAGCAACAACAGACTCAGGCTCCGCCATTTCGCCACCATCACCTCCCACAACCGGCGTCTCCATGCCTGTCCACCAGTCCTCGTCAATGTCGAACATCACCGTATCGCTCCCCTCTCCGCCGTATAGTGCCCCCACCGTTTCCTCAGTAGCAGGCAATGGGCTCACCCTCCTCGGCACACTGGCCGTCAATAGCTCAACGGCCTCGGTCTCGTCACTGTCAACTAATCTGCCGGCCTCGGCTGCCATAGCCTCCTCGCCTGCGATCTCAGTCTCGGCCTCGCTCCCCCCCGCGACCGCCTCTTCCTCGTCCCCCTGGCAAAACCGCTGTCAGTTCACAGATTATGAGCAATATGCAAACCATATTTATACGACAAAAAGAAAGGACAGAAGCAAACCTCAGAGTCTAGCTCCTCTAATACGTCGCGCGGCCTCTTCGCCCCTGATAGGTGTGGGGCTGAGGTACCAGCACTAGCCTGACGCGCTGTCTCCATCATCCCCACTCGCAATGCCGACAAGGGCCCCTTGCCGGCCCCCGGCACCCTCGGCACCTCGGCAATAGGCTCCTCCCCACGGTCCTCCCCGGGAGCAGCGTCCCCCAACTCTACCGCATCCTCCTCCGCCTCCCTCTCCGAGCTCGGAACAGAACTCCCGGTCACCAGTGACAGCATCCCGCACTGCCTCGCGACTGTGGCCGATATCAAACTCAGGGCTCGGTCACATGCGAACACATCTACCTGTCGACGTGTGCCTGACGGCTGTGCCAGCCATCCGGCCCAGCTCCCTCGCAGTCGCTCCCACCAATGCGCATAATCCGCGGTCACCGCCCCTGCCACCTCTGTCCCTGGCTGCCTCCACTCTGTCGTCGGTGCCGGCCACTCGCGGGCTCTGTCATATAGTGTATACCCAAAAGCCGTCGCCACACTCCAAGGGCTGTCATAACCGCATGGGGGCTCTAGATCGTACCCGAACGCCAACGACAGACGGTCCGGGCAATACCTCGCCACATAATAGCAGCACTCGGCGGGCTTCCCGCCATCATCTGTCAATACCGGGAGCCAGCCGGGAAAATACGCGACCAATAGCGCCAGCTGTCCTGGCGCTAGCTCGCCTCTCCGGCTCAGATCTGTCGTCACCTCCTGCACGTGCAGCCATGGCGGCGTACCATATGACGCATGCATCTCCATATAGGGCCGTCGCTCACATTCCCCCCGTTTGTCTAGAATCTGTGCCAACGGGCACCCCGGCCTCCTGATGCCTGCCCAAGCAAAAGCCCGAGACCCGCTACACCACAACGCCACCTGCCGCGACCTGCCTGGACGGGTCACTGTCCCCATCGTCGGTGACGGGTGTGCGAGTGGGTATCCGTCAGGACGGTACCCTGGAAAGCACTCGTACAGGTACCTCTGCAAGAACATCCAGTCCACGTACGTCGCCACCTGATACCGACCATACGACCGCTTCACGTCATTCACGAACTGATCTAGCCGCGAGTATAACGTGCCCAAGTACACCGGAGCCAAGCCGACCCGCCTTCCCTGCGCCATCCGAATGGCCAAGGGAAACACCCTCGGGGAAATGCCATCCTCAGGTGTCCCCTCAAACACAAACCTGCAAACAACGACCGGCAACATATGTCAGTTTGACGTTTTACAGGGCAAGCAGGACATACGATATATTCACGAATAATCACACGACAGTACAAAATTTACCTCGATAAGAACATCGCCAAAAACGCCACCAACTCGTACCGATCGCTGCCATGATACGGACCCATCACGAACTGGGCAGCATTGCCCAACTTCTGGCCTGTCCTCGCCTGCGGCGTGCCGTAGAACTGGCGCAGCCACCCACCGTACGTCCCCTTCCGGTGCCTCTTCGTCTCCGCCAAAATGTCCAGTAGCTGCGTCTGCAACAACCGCTCCTCCCCGCTCAGCCGGGTCACCCGTGCATCCACCTCCCCGTGTATCGGCAGCCCTGTCAGCATCAACACATCGAGTAACGTCGGCCCGATCTCCCCGAACTCGGTCACGAACGTATGCGACTGCGTGCTCCATCTTGCCAGCAATCGGGTCATCCCTGGAGTATCCCTATATAACTCCAGCCCCCTCGCCGTAACATTGATCGCCGGTAACAGCCCTAGTGCCTGCAACACCTGCGCCCTCACCGGTGTCTCCAACATATGCTCACACCAAAAGTCCCACCCTACCGGCATCGCACTATGGCCCTTGAACATCACCGGCGACCAAGGTATGTCCTCTCTCCCAATCAACAATGCCGGTACATACCTCGGCGACATCACAGGCGCCTCCGCCGGGCTCGGCGCGCGAAGGTAGGGTGACGACAGCCGA